>JAIOJX010000031.1:112439242-112601742 GCA_022376925.1 Tragulus kanchil | reverse complement strand
CTATTAAAATAACTCAGGGTAAGGAAATCAGGATAAGGTCTAGGAATAGGAGATGTGTAAGCAGAGGTAAGTAGCATTTATAGATCATGAGGATCTTTTGTTTGTATATTTTCTAAAAATGATACCCAAATCTCATCAATGAAAATGAAATACTGGGGCTTCCCTGGTAGTCCAGTGGGTGGAGAGTCTGCCTTGCATTGCAAGGGGCACCAGTTCAACCCCTGGCCCTGGAGGATTCCGTGTGCTACAGAGCAGCTGGACCAGTATGCCCAATTAAGAGCCAGTGCTCTGAAGTGTGTGCACCCAGAGCTGGTGCTCTGCAACCAGAGAGGCCACTGTGATGGAAGGCCCACACAGGTCAACGAATATAGATGGACGAAAATAATAAATAACTAAGAAAAAGCTCGTGGCATGAAGTTTAAAAAAAAAAGGCACACTGGCTGGTCCATTTGACTCTCCTGTGATTCTTCAGAACACATCAGTAGATGATGGCAGTGAGATTAGCCTCTTCCAGGTCATGCAGTTTATTATCACTGGTCTGATATTGGGGCTGTCGTGTTCATTAATCTGTCCATTCATTGGTCCCTCTACCCAGTGAGATAATCATGTGTGAATAAAAATGAAGTTTTATTTCTTCCTTTTCAATGTTTATATACTTAGTTTCTTTTTGTACAACATAGAACTTAGCCATTAAGGGGAAAACATCCAGCTTCTTACCTTAAAGTGTGATGTTACCTGTTTTTTCCTCTTCCTTTTGTAGATGCTGTTTATCATATTGAGAAATTTCTTGGTTAATTGAACATTTTTATTATTACTCAGTGTTGTACTAGGAAATAGTGGTTTTGCTCAATCATCTGGATGTTCCCATCTGTTGATGTCTCTGTTTCTGACTGGAAGCTCCTGGAGGTTAAGCTGTACCCTGTGAATTATTATAAACTTTAGTTTTTACGTAGTCAAGTAACTCTGAAATTTCTTCCCTTTAATTCCAAGTGATGTTGTCTAGAAAACAAACACATTTCTACTGACACTGGAAATTCTATCAAAAGGTCTAATGAACCTGGTATCATTCAGACATGTAAATTGTTTAGCTTTGGACTGAAGTGATCAGACTATTAAAATAACTCAGGGTAAGGAAATCAGGATAAGGTCTAGGAATAGGAGATGTGTAAGCAGAGGTAAGTAGCATTTATAGATCATGGGGATCTTTTGTTTGTATATTTTCTAAAAATGATACCCAAATCTCATCAATGAAAATGAAATACTGGGGCTTCCCTGGTAGTCCAGTGGGTGGAGAGTCTGCCTTGCATTGCAAGGGGCACCAGTTCAACCCCTGGCCCTGGAGGATTCCGTGTGCTACAGAGCAGCTGGACCAGTATGCCCAATTAAGAGCCAGTGCTCTGAAGTGTGTGCACCCAGAGCTGGTGCTCTGCAACCAGAGAGGCCACTGTGATGGAAGGCCCACACAGGTCAAAGAATATAGATGGACGAAAATAATAAATAACTAAGAAAAAGCTCGTGGCATGAAGTTTAAAAAAAAAAGGCACACTGGCTGGTCCATTTGACTCTCCTGTGATTCTTCAGAACACATCAGTAGATGATGGCAGTGAGATTAGCCTCTTCCAGGTCATGCAGTTTATTATCACTGGTCTGATATTGGGGCTGTCGTGTTCATTAATCTGTCCATTCATTGGTCCCTCTACCCAGTGAGATAATCATGTGTGAATAAAAATGAAGTTTTATTTCTTCCTTTTCAATGTTTATATACTTAGTTTCTTTTTGTACAACATAGAACTTAGCCATTAAGGGGAAAACATCCAGCTTCTTACCTTAAAGTGTGATGTTACCTGTTTTTTCCTCTTCCTTTTGTAGATGCTGTTTATCATATTGAGAAATTTCTTGGTTAATTGAACATTTTTATTATTACTCAGTGTTGTACTAGGAAATATTCTTTCTGCTTTTATTTTCTGGAATAAAATAGATAAAATTTCTGAAGTAAATATTTGGTAGAATTCACCAATACTCATCTGGGCCTGGTACTTTCGGTTTTTGAAGACTGTTAATTGCTGATCCAATATTTTTATTAGATATAGGCCTATCCATAGTATGTATTTCTCATGTAAGTTTTGAAGGAAGTTGTCCATTTCATCTACATTATCAAATTTATTATTTTCTAAGGTAGGCATTTAGTAATGTAAATTTCCCTTTCAGCACTACTTAAGCATACTCCCACAAATTCTGATGTTGTCTATTATTTTAATTATATTCTATGCATTTTTAAACTTTTCAATGAGACTTCCTCTTTGACTCATGGATTATTTATGAAAATGTTGTTTACATTTCAAGTGTTTTGAATTTTTCTGTTGTTTTTCTGTCATTGATTCTTAGTTTGATTCCTTTATGGTCAGAGAACACAGTCTGCATTATTTCAATTCTTTTAAATTTGTTGAGATTTGTTTTATTAGGCAGGACATGGTTTACCTTGATAAAAAGAGGGGGTATTTGAAAGGAATATGTATTCTGGTATTGTTGCAGGGGAATATTCTATAAATGTCATTTAGATCATGTCAATTGATCGGTTCTTCTATATCTTTGCTGATTTACTATTTAATAAATTGTAGTTGTCAACAGTGGGGTATTGACGTTCCATATATAATTGTAGATTTAACTGTTTCTCCTTTCAGCTATGTCTGTTTTTGTTTTGATTCTCTGTTATTTGGTGCATGCACATTTAGGATTGCTAGATCTTCCTGTGGTTTGATTTGTTTATCATTATGTTATGTCCCTCTTTATTCTAAATAGTTTTATTTCTTCCTTTTCAATGTTTATATACTTAGTTTCTTTTGTACAACATAGAACTTAGCCATTAAGGGGAAAACATCCAGCTTCTTACCTTAAAGTGTGATGTTACCTGTTTTTTCCTCTTCCTTTTGTAGATGCTGTTTATCATATTGAGAAATTTCTTGGTTAATTGAACATTTTTATTATTACTCAGTGTTGTACTAGGAAATATTCTTTCTGCTTTTATTTTCTGGAATAAAATAGATAAAATTTCTGAAGTAAATATTTGGTAGAATTCACCAATACTCATCTGGGCCTGGTACTTTCGGTTTTTGAAGACTGTTAATTGCTGATCCAATATTTTTATTAGATATAGGCCTATCCATAGTATGTATTTCTCATGTAAGTTTTGAAGGAAGTTGTCCATTTCATCTACATTATCAAATTTATTATTTTCTAAGGTAGGCATTTAGTAATGTAAATTTCCCTTTCAGCACTACTTAAGCATACTCCCACAAATTCTGATGTTGTCTATTATTTTAATTATATTCTATGCATTTTTAAACTTTTCAATGAGACTTCCTCTTTGACTCATGGATTATTTATGAAAATGTTGTTTACATTTCAAGTGTTTTGAATTTTTCTGTTGTTTTTCTGTCATTGATTCTTAGTTTGATTCCTTTATGGTCAGAGAACACAGTCTGCATTATTTCAATTCTTTTAAATTTGTTGAGATTTGTTTTATTAGGCAGGACATGGTTTACCTTGATAAAAAGAGGGGGTATTTGAAAGGAATATGTATTCTGGTATTGTTGCAGGGGAATATTCTATAAATGTCATTTAGATCATGTCAATTGATCGGTTCTTCTATATCTTTGCTGATTTACTATTTAATAAATTGTAGTTGTCAACAGTGGGGTATTGACATTCCATATATAATTGTAGATTTAACTGTTTCTCCTTTCAGCTATGTCTGTTTTTGTTTTGATTCTCTGTTATTTGGTGCATGCACATTTAGGATTGCTAGATCTTCCTGTGGTTTGATTTGTTTATCATTATGTTATGTCCCTCTTTATTCTAAATAGTTTTATTTGCACTGGTCTATGTTATCTGGCATCAGTGTGGTCACATTTGTTCCTTTCTTCTTTCCTCTCTTTATTATTGTTTCTTTCTCCCTCCCATTCTTTCTTTGTTCTCCCTTCTTCTCTTTATCTTTTTCTCTCTTTCTATTCTGTATTAATATTTCCATGATGTATTTTTCCCAGTCTTTGGCATCCAACCTATCTAGTTGTTATGTTTGAGGTAAGTTTCCTGTAGATAGTACACTAGGGCGTTCAGGTATAACCTAAATCAAGTCCCTTACGATTATACAGTGGAAGTGACAAATAGATTCAAGGGGTTAGATCTGATAGACAGAGTGCCTGAAGAACTATGGATGGAGGTTCATAACATTGTGACCAAAACCATCCCAATCAAAATGTAATGCAAAAAGGCAAAATGGTTGTCTGAGGGGGCATTACAAATAGCTGAGAAAATAAAAGATGCTAAGGGTAAAGGAGAAAAGGAAAGATATACCTATCTGAATGCAGATTTCCAGATAAGAGCAAGGAGATACAAGAAAGCCTTACAAAGTGAACAGTTTAAATAAATAGAGGAAAACAATAGAGTGGGAAAGACTAGAGATCTCTTCAAGAAAGTTAGAGGTACCAAGGGAGCATTTCATGCAAAGGTGGACATAATAAAGGACAGATACAGTATGAACCTAACAGAAACAGAAGATATTAAGAAGAGGTGACAAGATTAGATAAAATAGCTATACAAAAGATCTTAATGATCTGAATGGCCATGATAATGTGATCACTCATCTAGACATCCTGGAGTGTAAACAGAAGATAGTTTCAATTCTTTTAAATTTGTTGAGATTTGTTTTATTAGGCAGGACATAGTTTACCTTGATAAAAAGAGGGGGTATTTGAAAGGAATATGTATTCTGGTATTGTTGCAGGGGAATATTCTATAAATGTCATTTAGATCATGTCAATTGATCGGTTCTTCTATATCTTTGCTGATTTACTATTTAATAAATTGTAGTTGTCAACAGTGGGGTATTGACGTTCCATATATAATTGTAGATTTAACTGTTTCTCCTTTCAGCTATGTCTGTTTTTGTTTTGATTCTCTGTTATTTGGTGCATGCACATTTAGGATTGCTAGATCTTCCTGTGGTTTGATTTGTTTATCATTATGTTATGTCCCTCTTTATTCTAAATAGTTTTATTTGCACTGGTCTATGTTATCTGGCATCAGTGTGGTCACATTTGTTCCTTTCTTCTTTCCTCTCTTTATTATTGTTTCTTTCTCCCTCCCATTCTTTCTTTGTTCTCCCTTCTTCTCTTTATCTTTTTCTCTCTTTCTATTCTGTATTAATATTTCCATGATGTATTTTTCCCAGTCTTTGGCATCCAACCTATCTAGTTGTTATGTTTGAGGTAAGTTTCCTGTAGATAGTACACTAGGGCGTTCAGGTATAACCTAAATCAAGTCCCTTACGATTATACAGTGGAAGTGACAAATAGATTCAAGGGGTTAGATCTGATAGACAGAGTGCCTGAAGAACTATGGATGGAGGTTCATAACATTGTGACCAAAACCATCCCAATCAAAATGTAATGCAAAAAGGCAAAATGGTTGTCTGAGGGGGCATTACAAATAGCTGAGAAAATAAAAGATGCTAAGGGTAAAGGAGAAAAGGAAAGATATACCTATCTGAATGCAGATTTCCAGATAAGAGCAAGGAGATACAAGAAAGCCTTACAAAGTGAACAGTTTAAATAAATAGAGGAAAACAATAGAGTGGGAAAGACTAGAGATCTCTTCAAGAAAGTTAGAGGTACCAAGGGAGCATTTCATGCAAAGGTGGACATAATAAAGGACAGATACAGTATGAACCTAACAGAAACAGAAGATATTAAGAAGAGGTGACAAGATTACATAAAATAGCTATACAAAAAAAGATCTTAATGATCTGAATGGCCATGATAATGTGATCACTCATCTAGACATCCTGGAGTGTAAAGTCAAGTGGCTCTTAGGAAGCATCGCTATGAACAAAGTTAGTGGAGGTGATAGAATTCCAGCTGAGCTGTTCCAAATCCTAAAATACACCAGCAAATTGGAAAGCTTAGCAGTGGCTGCAAGACTGTTAAAGGTCAGTTTTCATTCCCATCCCAAAGAAGGGCAATGCCAAAGAATGTTCAAGCTACTAAACAATCAAACTCATTTCACATGGTAGCAAAGTCAAAATCCTTTAAGCTAGATTGCCACAGTATGTGAACTGAGAACTTCCAGATTTACAAGCTGGATTTAGAAAAGACAGAGGAACTAGAGATTAAATTGCCAACATCTGTTGGATCATAGAAAGAGCAAGGGAATTCCAGAAAAGCATCTACTTCTGCTTGATTGACTATGCTAAAGCCTTTGACTGTGTGGACCCCAACAAACTGGAAAATTATGAGAGATGGGAATGCCAACCAACTTATTGCCTCTAGAGAAACCTGTATGTAGGAAAAGAAGCAACAGTTATAATGGGACATGGAAAAGCAGACTGGTTCCAAGTTGGGAAAGGAGTACTTCAAGGCTGTATATTGTCCCCCTGTTTATTTAACTTATATGCAGAATATATCATGCAAAATGCCAGGCTGGATGAAGCAGAAGCTGAAATCAAAATTGCCAGGAGAAATATCAGTAACCTCAGATATGCAGATGACACCAGTATAATGGAAGAAAATGAAGAGGAACTAAAGAGCCCCTTGATAAAGATGAAAGAGGAGAATGAAGAAACTGCCTTGCAACTCAAAAATAGTAATAGTAGTAATAAACGAAAATCATAGCATCTGGTCCCATCACATCATGGCAAATAGATGGGGAAACAATGGAAACAGTGACAAACTTTATTTTCTTGTCTCCAAAACTGCTTACTGCAGATTGGACCATAGACAGATAAGCGGGGCGTTACAAAGTGAACAGTTTAAATAAATAGAGGAAAACAATAGAGTGGGAAAGACTAGAGATCTCTTCAAGAAAGTTAGAGGTACCAAGGGAGCATTTCATGCAAAGGTGGACATAATAAAGGACAGATACAGTATGAACCTAACAGAAACAGAAGATATTAAGAAGAGGTGACAAGATTAGATAAAATAGCTATACAAAAAAAGATCTTAATGATCTGAATGGCCATGATAATGTGATCACTCATCTAGACATCCTGGAGTATAAAGTCAAGTGGCTCTTAGGAAGCATCGCTATGAACAAAGTTAGTGGAGGTGATAGAATTCCAGCTGAGCTGTTCCAAATCCTAAAATACACCAGCAAATTGGAAAGCTTAGCAGTGGCTGCAAGACTGTTAAAGGTCAGTTTTCATTCCCATCCCAAAGAAGGGCAATGCCAAAGAATGTTCAAGCTACTAAACAATCAAACTCATTTCACATGGTAGCAAAGTCAAAATCCTTTAAGCTAGATTGCCACAGTATGTGAACTGAGAACTTCCAGATTTACAAGCTGGATTTAGAAAAGACAGAGGAACTAGAGATTAAATTGCCAACATCTGTTGGATCATAGAAAGACAAGGAATTCCAGAAAAGCATCTACTTCTGCTTGATTGACTATGCTAAAGCCTTTGACTGTGTGGACCCCAACAAACTGGAAAATTATGAGAGATGGGAATGCCAACCAACTTATTGCCTCTAGAGAAACCTGTATGTAGGAAAAGAAGCAACAGTTATAATGGGACATGGAAAAGCAGACTGGTTCCAAGTTGGGAAAGGAGTACTTCAAGGCTGTATATTGTCCCCCTGTTTATTTAACTTATATGCAGAATATATCATGCAAAATGCCAGGCTGGATGAAGCAGAAGCTGAAATCAAAATTGCCAGGAGAAATATCAGTAACCTCAGATATGCAGATGACACCAGTATAATGGAAGAAAATGAAGAGGAACTAAAGAGCCCCTTGATAAAGATGAAAGAGGAGAATGAAGAAACTGCCTTGCAACTCAAAAATAGTAATAGTAGTAATAAACGAAAATCATAGCATCTGGTCCCATCACATCATGGCAAATAGATGGGGAAACAATGGAAACAGTGACAAACTTTATTTTCTTGTCTCCAAAATCACTGCAGATAGTGACTGCAGATTGGACCATTCAGTTCTGGATCTTTTCTTCTAACCTTGAAGACAGATCAGACTATACATCAGCACTATGTTTATAAAGAAAGGGTTGGGAGAGCTGTGCTTTGCAACTACTACTGCCTGACCAAGTTGTGAAGCATGGTGTGGGTTTCCCACCTCACAGAGTTTTGGTTGGGCATCCCTCATCTCAGTCTCTTGGCTTCATGTGTGTGTGAAGTTCCAAGTTGCAAGTTTCTATGAATCCTAGTCTAGAAGTATATGAAAAATAGAAAACCTGGGGGAGCTTACCATGCCATCATTCAAGTTCTGAGATTCTTGGCCATTCCATCCTCTTCTTTCTAACTTTTTTTCAAAATTTTGGCCTCTTTTATTGGCCATTTATTTATTTATTTATTTATTTTTATTTTTATTTTTTGGCCACTTCTATTGATCTTTCATTTATTTATCTTTGTTCTTTGGCCTGTGTGGGCCTCCCATCTCAGTGGCCTTTCTCGTCGCATAGCGCCGGCTCTGGGCGCATGCGCTCCAGGGCTCTGGCTCTGTAGCTAGATACATCGGTCCAGCCTCTTTGCGGCATGAGGAATCTTCCCGTGCCAGGGATCGAACCGGCACCCCTTGCACTGCAAAGCGGTATCCTTACCCACTGGACCACCAGGAAAGCCCTTATTTATTATTTTTCATCCATCTTTATTCTTTGGCCTGTGTGGACCTCCCATTGCATTGGCCTCTCTTGTAGCAGAGCACTGGCTCTGGGCACTTGTGCTCCAGAGTGCTGGCTCATAATTGGACACACTGGTCCAGCCACTCTGCAGCATGTGGGATCTTCCCAGGCCAGGGATCAAACTGGTACCCCTTGCACTGCAAGGTGGACTCTTTACCCTCTGGACCACCAGGGAAGCTCTCTTCTTTCTAACTTTTAAAACTCTTTTATCATTGTCTTATGAATTATTTCCATGGTGTTTCATTGTATTTGGAGGGCACAGGTGAGGGAAAATGAGCATATGCATCTTGTTCCTGAACTGGAAGTCTGGTCTACATTAAACATTGAGATATAAATGACAAACTTTATTTTCTTGTCTCCAAAATCACTGCAGATAGTGACTGCAGATTGGACCATTCAGTTCTGGATCTTTTCTTCTAACCTTGAAGACAGATCAGACTATACATCAGCACTATGTTTATAAAGAAAGGGTTGGGAGAGCTGTGCTTTGCAACTACTACTGCCTGACCAAGTTGTGAAGCATGGTGTGGGTTTCCCACCTCACAGAGTTTTGGTTGGGCATCCCTCATCTCAGTCTCTTGGCTTC
This sequence comes from Tragulus kanchil, assembly GCA_022376925.1. Lineage (NCBI taxonomy): Eukaryota > Metazoa > Chordata > Mammalia > Artiodactyla > Tragulidae > Tragulus > Tragulus kanchil. Next base: position 112,592,470 of record JAIOJX010000031.1, on the reverse strand, counting down.
ATGTGTGTGTGAAGTTCCAAGTTGCAAGTTTCTATGAATCCTAGTCTAGAAGTATATGAAAAATAGAAAACCTGGGGGAGCTTACCATGCCATCATTCAAGTTCTGAGATTCTTGGCCATTCCATCCTCTTCTTTCTAACTTTTTTTCAAAATTTTGGCCTCTTTTATTGGCTATTTATTTATTTATTTATTTATTTTTATTTTTATTTTTTGGCCACTTCTATTGATCTTTCATTTATTTATCTTTGTTCTTTGGCCTGTGTGGGCCTCCCATCTCAGTGGCCTTTCTCGTCGCATAGCGCCGGCTCTGGGCGCATGCGCTCCAGGGCTCTGGCTCTGTAGCTAGATACATCGGTCCAGCCTCTTTGCGGCATGAGGAATCTTCCCGTGCCAGGGATCGAACCGGCACCCCTTGCACTGCAAAGCGGTATCCTTACCCACTGGACCACCAGGAAAGCCCTTATTTATTATTTTTCATCCATCTTTATTCTTTGGCCTGTGTGGACCTCCCATTGCATTGGCCTCTCTTGTAGCAGAGCACTGGCTCTGGGCACTTGTGCTCCAGAGTGCTGGCTCATAATTGGACACACTGGTCCAGCCACTCTGCAGCATGTGGGATCTTCCCAGGCCAGGGATCAAACTGGTACCCCTTGCACTGCAAGGTGGACTCTTTACCCTCTGGACCACCAGGGAAGCTCTCTTCTTTCTAACTTTTAAAACTCTTTTATCATTGTCTTATGAATTATTTCCATGGTGTTTCATTGTATTTGGAGGGCACAGGTGAGGGAAAATGAGCATATGCATCTTGTTCCTGAACTGGAAGTCTGGTCTACATTAAACATTGAGATATAAATAACATATGTTAGTTTCAATGTACGAAATAATGACACTCTCACTACATATATGTGTGTGTGTGTGTATATATATATATATATATATATATATATGCAAGTTTCATTTTTCTTTTGCCAGAACTTGTTATTTCTTGTCTTTTTTTAATAGCCATTCTAACAGATGTGAAGTTATGTCTCATTGTAGTTTTGATTTGCTTGCCCCTAATTATTAGTGATGTTGAGCATCTTTTCATGTTCTTGTTGATCATCTGCATGTCTTCTTCAGAAAGATGTCTGTTTAGATCTTCTGACCATTTATAAGATATGAAACAGTTGACATGCTATGTGATGTTAGTTTCAGGTGTACTAAATAGTGATTTGCATCAATTATGAAATGGTCACCATGATAAGTCTAATAACCATCTATCCCCATAAAAAGATATTGTGATACTATTTGCCTTATTTCTTTTGCAGTGTATAACATTCCTGTCACTTATTTGTTTTGTAACTAGAGGTTTGTACCCCTAAGTCCCTTTCATCTGTTTTGCCTGCCTCCATCCCTCCCCTCTGGCACCCACCCATTTGTTCTCTGTATCTATGTCTGCTTTCATTTTCTTTGTGCTTTGTCTTTTAAATTCTATGTATAAGTGACATCACACAGTGTTTATTGTTCTCTGTGTGACTTATTTCAGTTAGCATGACACTAGGTCCATCCATGTTGTTGCAAATGGCAAGTTTTCATTTTTTAAAATTGGATAGTTTGGGGTTTTTCTGGCTATTGAGTTGTATAAATTCTTTATCTGTTTTGGATATTAATCCCCTATCAAATATATCATTTTCAAGTATTTTCTCTCTCTCATCAGGAGGTTGTCTTTTCATTGTCTTGATGGTTTTCTTTCCTGTACAGAAGCTTTCGAGTTTGGTGTAGTCCCTCTTGTTTGCTTTTGTTGCCTTTGTTTTTGGCGTCAGATCAAAGAGTCATCACCAAGAACAATATCAAGGTGCTTGCCGCCTAATATCAAGGTGTTTTCTTTTAGGAGTTTTATGGTTTCAGGTTTTCCATTCAAGTCATTAATCCATTTGAGTTGCTTTTTTGTGTATGATGTAAGACAGCAGCTCGGTTTCATTCTTTCCCTGAACACCATTTATTGAAGGGACCTTTCTTTTTCTATCATATATTCTTGGCTCTTTGTCTACATTTTAAACACTGAAATTAAATAAAAGAATGGTCATCTTTTGTCTTTTAATCCAGTGGCTGTGCCATTCCATTGGGTAAGGAAGTCATTGGGATCCAAGTGGAAGAACTATTTTCAACTCACATCAGGGCCTCTTTCTCTGCTGCTTGTCCGCATTAACATCTTCTGACCCTTCTGCTTGCATTTTATGCAAATATTTTGTAACTTAGCCTTTTGGCTTTATGCCTGCCTTAACTAGTCATCTGCTTTATGACTGTCTATCCATGATGTACCCTCACCTCTGTGATGGGGACCTTATGTCTGCTTAACTTACTCTGTCCAAGGCCTAAAATGGAGCTCTGTGCAGATAGAGTGCTTTGTAAATGGCTTTGATTATGGTGGAGTGTGGGACCGGAAATGACAGTACCAAGAAGAAAGTTGATAAATCCTGCAGCGCTTATATTGGCCGCAGTCCCTTTGTTGATAGTTTTTTAAATATTTATTTATTTATTTATTTTTGCCTATTCTGGGTTTTCACTGCTGCTGCAGGCTCTTCTCTAGTTGCAGAGAGTAGGGTCTACTCTCTAGTTGAGGTGAGCAGACTTCTTGTTGCAGTAACTTCTCTCTTGTGGATTTCGGGCTCTAGGGCAGACAGGCTTCAGTAGTTGCAGCACGTGGGCTCAATAGTTGCGGCTCCAAGACTCTAGAGCACAGGCTCAATAGTTTGTGGCTCACAGGCTTAATTGCTCCGCAGCATGTGGAATCTTCCCACATCAGGGATTGAACCCTTGTCTCCTGCATTGGCAGTTGAACTCTTTACCACTGAGCTACCAGGGAAGCCCTGTTGATAGTTTTGACAGTAAAATCCACTCTTATCCAGCTATTGGTTGATTCCATGGGATGCTGGCTAGTGTCTAAGTCTAAGGGAAAGAACCAAGGCCCGTTGGAAGGAGTAGTATTTGGAGACAGTTCCTTATTCTTGAGAGCTTTCTTTAGGACGGTTGCCCTCTGCTCGAATTTCAGGTTTTCCATTCAAGTCATTAATCCATTTGAGTTGCTTTTTTGTGTATGATGTAAGATAGCAGCTCGGTTTCATTCTTTCCCTGAACACCATTTATTGAAGGGACCTTTCTTTTTCTATCATATATTCTTGGCTCTTTGTCTACATTTTAAACACTGAAATTAAATAAAAGAATGGTCATCTTTTGTCTTTTAATCCAGTGGCTGTGCCATTCCATTGGGTAAGGAAGTCATTGGGATCCAAGTGGAAGAACTATTTTTCAACTCACATCAGGGCCTCTTTCTCTGCTGCTTGTCCGCATTAACATCTTCTGACCCTTCTGCTTGCATTTTATGCAAATATTTTGTAACTTAGCCTTTTGGCTTTATGCCTGCCTTAACTAGTCATCTGCTTTATGACTGTCTATCCATGATGTACCCTCACCTCTGTGATGGGGACCTTATGTCTGCTTAACTTACTCTGTCCAAGGCCTAAAATGGAGCTCTGTGCAGATAGAGTGCTTTGTAAATGGCTTTGATTATGGTGGAGTGTGGGACCGGAAATGACAGTACCAAGAATAAAGTTGATAAATCCTGCAGCGCTTATATTGGCCGCAGTCCCTTTGTTGATAGTTTTTTAAATATTTATTTATTTATTTATTTTTGCCTATTCTGGGTTTTCACTGCTGCTGCAGGCTCTTCTCTAGTTGCAGAGAGTAGGGTCTACTCTCTAGTTGAGGTGAGCAGACTTCTTGTTGCAGTAACTTCTCTCTTGTGGATTTCGGGCTCTAGGGCATACAGACTTCAGTAGTTGCAGCACGTGGGCTCAATAGTTGCGGCTCCAAGACTCTAGAGCACAGGCTCAATAGTTTGTGGCTCACAGGCTTAATTGCTCCGCAGCATGTGGAATCTTCCCACATCAGGGATTGAACCCTTGTCTCCTGCATTGGCAGTTGAACTCTTTACCACTGAGCTACCAGGGAAGCCCTGTTGATAGTTTTGACAGTAAAATCCACTCTTATCCAGCTATTGGTTGATTCCATGGGATGCTGGCTAGTGTCTAAGTCTAAGGGAAAGAACCAAGGCCCGTTGGAAGGAGTAGTATTTGGAGACAGTTCCTTATTCTTGAGAGCTTTCTTTAGGAGGGTTGCCCTCTGCTGTAAGCAGCTTAAGGGAATTCTCCAGGAAATGCATGATGACATCACTTTTAGGGGTCAAGAACATCCCCTACTACATTCTTATCCCTAGAGAGGGTGAAGGACGAAAGCCTGGCATGCTGCAGTCCATTGGTTCTCCAAGAGCTGGACATGACTGAGCGACTGAACAATAACAAGAGAGGGTGAATTGCCACAATTAATGAACAAGGGGCAGCAGCCCAGAGCATGTGCGTGATTAGGGGCAACATGTTAGCTCCTCATTTGGAGAGGGAAGATCTTAGCTGGGCTCCTTGGAGCCTAGATCCCAATGTGAGCATCAACACTGAAATGACCTTCCATGTGGTCAGTCCCTAGTGATGGCATTGGGGACCCATCTGGAATGGGATCACATGTGCAGTGGACTGGCCAAACTCTAGACCCTAATTGGGAAGCTGGCAGGTTTGGGAAGGGAAGAAACTCCAAACCCAAGCACAAGGAGCTAGGAGAAGACAGGTCTGGAGGCTGCATTGGTGTTGGCTTAGTCATAGCCCTGTTGATAGAAGGTGTCATATGAAGTGGGAGCGAGGCTTGTGTAAGGACCCCAGGTGTGGGGGAAAGTAGGCTTACCAAATGGGCCCTGGCAGAGGATCATCGTTACACAGAGGAACCAAATCTTTACCCACTGCCTTCCGGATTTCTTCTTTCTTTATCCTTTCCTTGCCTTCAGTAGGTTGCTTCAGCCTCAGGGAATTTGCATATGTCATCCTCTCTGGCTGGAACACCCTTCCCCTAGATTTTTGCATGCTGACTTCTTCTGGCCCCAAGGCAAATATCATTGCTTCATGGAAGCTTCCTCTCCCTATCCACCATACCTGTACTGTCTATCCATTGTCCTGCGTTGCTTTATACAATATGATCTCAGGTCATCATTCTTCATTCTCTGCCCACCCTCACTAGAATGGAAGACCCCGAGAGTGGGAAGTCTCCATGTCATTCACTCTGTCTCCCCAGGACCCAGATCCACACCTGGCATCCTCAGCTGAATAAATGAATGTGCCCTCTATACATCAGGTTATTTTTCCCAAGACATTGTTTGACACAGCGGAGAAGCTACACAGAAGGATCTCCACCCTGTCAGAAAACAGAAGGATTTGTTTGGGAAAAATGAAACAAAATATATTTTTAAGATCCATAAACATATGATGAATGCTAACAAGGTATTTTCAAAATAAGAAGCACATAGAAACAGCTTATGTTTCTGGTCAAAGGAGGTTGTAATCAAATCGTTATCAAAGCAAAAGGGAAAAAAAGGAAATTGAAATGAGTCAGAAGATTTTTGGAATGATTCGGCCACTTGATGGATGTGAAGAGGTTTTCCTAGTTAAATCTCATTACTTTTGGGGACATGATTTTTCAGGAGATGGAGGGTGAGGTCCCAGATCACCAGCACTCTACTGGGACACAGCCTGCCATTCGCTGTGAACTTGCTTTCAGGCCAAAAACACTTCCATGCTAAGGTTTGTCTTGGAGGCTGTGCTTTCCTGTCCAGACTAGCAGAAACAGCTTACCAGCAGAAATGCTTAATGACCGAGCCTGGACTAGGGGGAGTCACGTGGCTGCAGCTTTGTTCCTAAGAAGCCGGCCAATTAGCAGTCCTGGTTATTATTTACATTTCATGCAATATATCACTAAAACTGTGTCGATGATTTATCATTTATATTATGGTATTGTCAGCATAATTTATTCAGATCATGCTGAGATACCTGCAAAATTAAGTAAAGGAAAAAGAAATGGCATTGAATCCAAAGATATTTCTTAGCTGCTGCTTTTCTCTCTCTCATTGAGGATAATTGTTAAAGAGAAATCATGGATTACTTAGCTATAATTGTCCTGGATTATCTGCATTCAAAGTTTACTTGGAAGTCTTTTTTGGACTTAGGCTTTTGTTTGATTTTCTTCTGTATCATTTGCTTTTAGTCTACCGTTTCAAAGTTAAAAAAAGAAAAAAAGCCACAACAAAATACCCACCACCAATAACAAAAAGCAAATAAATGCAACTGTCTTTATTTTAATTTTTTTAACTTTTTATTTTATATTGGATTATAGCTGATTAACAATGTTGTGATAGTTTCATGTGGACAGCAAAGGGCTCAACTCAGACATACACATATATCCATTCTCCTCCAAACTCCCCTCCCATCCAGGCTGCCTCATAACATTGAGTAGACTTCCATGTGTTTACAGTAGAACCTGTGGGTTATACATTTTAAAAATGCATGCACGTGAATATGCAGTTATTTTTAAAGTTGTGTGGATTAATATGAAACTAGAGGCTTCTCTTTCAATTTATACAGCATACTTATCTTCTGCCTTACATTCTATTTGTCCCACCCTCTGGAAAATGATTGTTACTTATCAGAATTCGAGATTAAATATTCTGGTTGTTGAAGGCATGCATCATGTAGGCATTATGGGAAAACAGCCACCCTGCTAGAGGCAGGGTTTGAGGGGTCAGAGCCCTGGGTTATAGTTCTGGCTCTGCCCTGCATGTGTGTGGTGCTGGGACTCACTGAATCTTCTGTTTCCTAAATAGTTGGCCTAGCACTTCTCAAAGTGTGATTGGTGGATTTCCAGCACCATGCTCATGGGCTCTGTCCCAGATTATGGAAGTGGGATGTTGGGGAAGGCTTGTGATGCTTCTGCACACTTCAGTTTGAAAATCATTAGGCTAGCAGACTCCTATGGTCCCTTCCAAGCTCCAGTCTTCCTGAAAGTGAAAGTTGCTCAGTTGTGTCTGACTCTGAAGCCCACAGGCCCTAGAACCTGTGCTCCAGGACAAGAGAAGCCACTGCAATGAAAAGTCTGCACACCACAACCAAGAGCAGCCCTGTTCACCGCAACAAGAGAAAACCCACCTGCAGCAATGAAGACCCAGCACAACCAAAAAAAAAGAAGTAAATATTAAAAATAAATAAAAAACTGCATGGGATCTTGACATTAAAGAGGACTCTGAAATGAATTGTTTATGGTATAAATCATCCTGCATAATACAGATCCCCCACTTGCATTGGATTAATTCTGGGTTTTCTTCTTGTAAGGCCCCTGTGTGCTTCCCAGCACACCTGGCACGTTTGTGCAAGGAGAAAGATGCGCATCACTAAACAATCATTTCAATGGCCTGATGCTGAGCTGGTGATTTGCATCCAGGGCAAATCTGTGGATGGCAGAAGCGATGTTTGAAACCTCAGTATCCCCGAGCTATGCCTTTGAACAAGAACATTGGCAGCTCTGATGCTGGAGGATTAGTTGCTAAGTCATGTCTGACTCTTGCGACCCCATGGATTGTTGCCTGCCAGGCTCTTCTGTCCATGGGATCTCTGGGCAAGAATACTGGAGAGGGTGGCCATTTTCTTCTCCAGAGGATCTTCCCAACCCAGGAATCAAACCTGGGTCTCCTGTACTGCAGGTAGATGCTTTACTGACTGAACTACGGGAATAGCCATGTGCCTCTCTGAACCTCCCCAAATGTCAAGTTCAGGTGGAAACATCTTCTGTGGAAGTTCTAGTAGGACTTTCAGGCCTCAAGGGAAACAGCACTATATATATCAGGGGGAAGATTTGTGTAGGGGACAGCACATTTCCTGTTTTATCAAGAATTTCAGGGGATGTGTGGGTGGCACCAGCCTTGGAAGGCAGACTTACTGGCTGCACCATAAACTCCAGGTGACTTGCAGGTGGAAATTACCCCCACCTCTGCCCTCTGACTGCCCCACGGGCGCTGCTCTTGGAACTGTATGTACACATTCCTTTCTCACCAGCTGCTGGCTCTCAGCCCACTAACCAGGCTCAGTTACCTGGCTGTCACCACCAGCAGACACCACAAAGCGTGCCTGTTAAATCCACTTTATCTCTAGCAGTACTTGGTAGGAATATCTTTCTTGACTCAGAGACTCCAAAACATGGTTCACGGTCATGTTTTACCTTCCTCTCTTGCTAGTCTGTGTGGCAGGGGCTTGGCAAAGCTTGCTGACTGTCTTTGAAGCCTAAAAAAGTAAATATTAAAAATAAATAAAAAACTGCATGGGATCTTGACATTAAAGAGGACTCTGAAATGAATTGTTTATGGTATAAATCATCCTGCATAATACAGATCCCCCACTTGCATTGGATTAATTCTGGGTTTTCTTCTTGTAAGGCCCCTGTGTGCTTCCCAGCACACCTGGCACGTTTGTGCAAGGAGAAAGATGCGCATCACTAAACAATCATTTCAATGGCCTGATGCTGAGCTGGTGATTTGCATCCAGGGCAAATCTGTGGATGGCAGAAGCGATGTTTGAAACCTCAGTATCCCCGAGCTATGCCTTTGAACAAGAACATTGGCAGCTCTGATGCTGGAGGATTAGTTGCTAAGTCATGTCTGACTCTTGCGACCCCATGGATTGTTGCCTGCCAGGCTCTTCTGTCCATGGGATCTCTGGGCAAGAATACTGGAGAGGGTGGCCATTTTCTTCTCCAGAGGATCTTCCCAACCCAGGAATCAAACCTGGGTCTCCTGTACTGCAGGTAGATGCTTTACTGACTGAACTATGGGAATAGCCATGTGCCTCTCTGAACCTCCCCAAATGTCAAGTTCAGGTGGAAACATCTTCTGTGGAAGTTCTAGTAGGACTTTCAGGCCTCAAGGGAAACAGCACTATATATATCAGGGGGAAGATTTGTGTAGGGGACAGCACATTTCCTGTTTTATCAAGAATTTCAGGGGATGTGTGGGTGGCACCAGCCTTGGAAGGCAGACTTACTGGCTGCACCATAAACTCCAGGTGACTTGCAGGTGGAAATTACCCCCACCTCTGCCCTCTGACTGCCCCACGGGCGCTGCTCTTGGAACTGTATGTACACATTCCTTTCTCACCAGCTGCTGGCTCTCAGCCCACTAACCAGGCTCAGTTACCTGGCTGTCACCACCAGCAGACACCACAAAGCGTGCCTGTTAAATCCACTTTATCTCTAGCAGTACTTGGTAGGAATATCTTTCTTGACTCAGAGACTCCAAAACATGGTTCACGGTCATGTTTTACCTTCCTCTCTTGCTAGTCTGTGTGGCAGGGGCTTGGCAAAGCTTGCTGACTGTCTGAAGCCATGGTTTACGTCATCACTGCCGTGGCTCACCCACTCTACCTGGTGAAGGATCCTTGAAAGATGGTCAGGATAACTAACAGTTATCTTGCCTGCATGTAGAGAATACTTCTGGTTTCCTCTGCATATCCCATTGTTTTCTCCCTCTTCTTTTAGAAGGTACTCCATCCTTTCCCTTGCAGAACATCCTTAGGGTCCTGGTGGTCACCTCTGATCCCAGTGGTCATGTTGCTGATAGATCCAGTGGTGAGTCCTCTACAGTCGGAATTTCGATGCAGGAAGATAAATTTGTTTCTCTCCAACAGTGGAAATGAGGAAATGTTGGGCAGCCTGGTGCCCACTTTGGCAGAGAGAGGGAGCGGGGAGCAATGAGCAGAGGGAGTCGTGATGGGAGGATGAGGGGTCTGAACACTCTCCATTCCAGGCTTCCAAGATTCAGACCATTTTTGTACTTGTTTCTCTGAGACCTTCTAGAGCATGTTATGTTTTAAAAAGATGTGTGTATGTATGTATTTGGCTGCTCTGAATCTTAGCTGGAGCTCTTGGGATCTTCAATCTTTGTTGCAGCATTTGGGATTTTTAGTGGCAGTACGCAAACTCTTAGCTGTAGCATGTGGGATCTAGTTCCCTGACTAGGGATAGAACCTGGGCCTTCGGAGTTGAGAGCATGGAGTCTTAGCCTCTGGACCACCAGGGAAGTGCCCTACCCCTAGAGGATGCTCTTGATAAACCACTTTGTCCTAAACTGCCTTGACACTGGTTTCTTACACTTGCAACAAAGACTCAGAACTGAAATGTACTTTCTAGTTAGCAAGTTCCCTCTGTCTCTCCCTTTTCTCAAAATCTCCAAAATTTATTGGAGCCATCTGAATAGAGATCAGAACCAAGTTGTCAGATAGGAAGGATGTATCATTTATCCCTAATGTTAAAGAATAGAACCATATAATGTGTAATGCACTTTAGGATGTTAAGGTTTCAGGTTCATGTGTTGTTCAGTTGCTCAGTTGTGTCCGACTCTCTGAAACTCCGTGGACTGCAGACTTCCCTGTCCTTCCTAGTCTCCCAGAGCTTGCTCAAGTTCATGTCCATTTAATTGATGAAGCCATCCAGCCATCTCATCTTCTGTCACCCCCTTCTTCTCCTGCTCTCAATCTTTCCCAGCATCAGGGTCTTTTCCAATGAGTCAGCTCTTCACATCAGGTGGCCAAAATATTGGAGCTTCAGCTTCAGCGTCAGTCCTTCTAATGAAAACTCAAGGTTGACTTCCTTTAGATTTGACTGGTTTGATCTCCTTGCAGTGCAAGGGACTCTCGAGAGCCTTCTCGAACACCACATATCAAAAGCATCAGTTCTTCAGCACTTCAAGTTCAAAATCTCATCTAAACTAGTCTCTGGTATATTTTATCTTTTGTCTCCTAAACTGGATAGATTTGTTTTCTTTGGGGCTTGAAAGCATTTTAGAATGATCCCTGCTATCTGAGGTGCTATTAGAGGAAGAAACATTCCGGAGATGTGTGAATATGCTTGTGCATAGCAGGAGGAATTCATGTGGTATTCACCAATTGCTAAGCCCAAATCCCAGGGCTGGACAGACAAAGGTCTGAGCACCTACCTTCTGTACTTTGTCCCTACTGAGCAAGTGGAAGGGATCCCTTTCACTCAAGGGCCACATGCCTCCCACCCCTGAAAAAGCTTTGCTTCTGAAATGCTTGAGGGCTAGGGTTTCTGGGCAGTTACAATTTCTAGTTACTTGGAAGATAACCTCCCAAACCTTTGTATTTTTGACATTTTAAAGTACTTTTAAATGTTGGCCAGTATTTTTCTGCTCTGTTGCACCACAGACTCTGCCCACAGGAGGGTTCTATGTCTGTGGAACAAATTCTTATTCACAGTTGGGAAGGGAGATCTTACCGTCAAAGAGAAACAGATATAGACAGAGGATGAGAGAGGGAAAACAGTAAGGAATCACCAGAGGCTTTTCATACCTAACCCAGAGGCTGGATTTTTGTATAAATCTCCAGTATCAGCTTTGTTTTTTTTTTTTTTTTGAAAGTTGAAGTATAGTTGATTTACAATGCTGTGTTAATTCCTGCTCTACAGAAAACTGATCGCATTATCTGTCTGTCTATCTATATGGATATGGGTACACACACACACACACATACACAAACACTCACAATCTTCTTTAAAAAACATTCTTTTCCATTATAGTTTATAACAAGCTACTGAATACAGTTCTCTGTTCTATACAGTAGGACCTTGTTGTTGATGCATTCTATATATAATAGTTTGCATCTGCTAATCCCAAACTCCCAATCCATCCCTCCTACATTTCACCTCCATCTTGGCAAAGGGACTTTAGGATTGACTGGTTTGATCTCCTTGCAGTGCAAGGGACTCTCGAGAGTCTTCTCCAGCATCACAGTTCAAAAGCATCAGTTTTTCAGCACTTCAAGTTCAAAATCTCATCTAAACTAGTCTCTGGTATATTTTATCTTTTGTCTCCTAAACTGGATAGATTTGTTTTCTTTGGGGCTTGAAAGCATTTTAGAATGATCCCTGCTATCTGAGGTGCTATTAGAGGAAGAAACATTCCGGAGATGTGTGAATATGCTTGTGCATAGCAGGAGGAATTCATGTGGTATTCACCAATTGCTAAGCCCAAATCCCAGGGCTGGACAGACAAAGGTCTGAGCACCTACCTTCTGTACTTTGTCCCTACTGAGCAAGTGGAAGGGATCCCTTTCACTCAAGGGCCACATGCCTCCCACCCCTGAAAAAGCTTTGCTTCTGAAATGCTTGAGGGCTAGGGTTTCTGGGCAGTTACAATTTCTAGTTACTTGGAAGATAACCTCCCAAACCTTTGTATTTTTGACATTTTAAAGTACTTTTAAATGTTGGCCAGTATTTTTCTGCTCTGTTGCACCACAGACTCTGCCCACAGGAGGGTTCTATGTCTGTGGAACAAATTCTTATTCCCAGTTGGGAAGGGAGATCTTACCGTCAAAGAGAACCAGCTATAGACAGAGGATGAGAGAGGGAAAACAGTAAGGAATCACCAGAGGCTTTTCATACCTAACCCAGAGGCTGGATTTTTGTATAAATCTCCAGTATCAGCTTTGTTTTTTTTTTTTTTTGAAAGTTGAAGTATAGTTGATTTACAATGCTGTGTTAATTCCTGCTCTACAGAAAACTGATCGCATTATCTGTCTGTCTATCTATATGGATATGGGTACACACACACACACATACACAAACACTCACAATCTTCTTTAAAAAACATTCTTTTCCATTATAGTTTATAACAAGCTACTGAATACAGTTCTCTGTTCTATACAGTAGGACCTTGTTGTTGATGCATTCTATATATAATAGTTTGCATCTGCTAATCCCAAACTCCCAATCCATCCCTCCTACATTTCACCTCCATCTTGGCAACTGCAAGTCTTATCTCTATGTTTGTGACTGTGCTTCTGTTTCATAGACAAGTTCATTTGTGTCGTAGTTTAGATTCCACATGTGAGGGGTATCACATGGTATCTATCCACACAGACAGGATATCATCTGATATCTAATACCAAGTTTTAAAAAATATTGCCTTCCCTAGTGGTCCAGTGGGTAAAGAGTCTGCCTTGCAGTGCAAGGGGCACCGGTTCGATCCCTGGCCTGGGAGGATCCCACGTGCCTGCGCCCAGAGCCGGTGCTCTGCCACGGGAGAGGCTGTTGCGATGGGAGGCCCACATGGACCAAAGAACAAAGATGGATGAAAATAAATGAATGAAAGACCAATGAAAGAGGCCAAAATTAATATATATATATATTGCCAGGTAAGGCAGTGCTTTCTGGAAATGTTCAGGAAGTCTGCTAACTTTGAACTCCTTTCAGTGATGTTTGGTTAAGTGAGGTTTTGGAAGGAATACATTAAAATGGGCATGAGCTAGTGTTTGATTGATGAATGCCCTCTTGGGATTCAGTGACTGATAAAGATTGGTTGTGGTTCTTCTATAGGTTTTGTGGTGGGAAGGTGATAGCTGGGTGGGCCATTTTCTAAAAGTTTGTTTCCAGATGAGCCTGGAGCTCAGGTTAATCTTTGATGTGGAGGACGACCTTTCTGATTCGGGGCAGAGTATCACTTTTGTGTCTCCTTACTCGGGATACCATGACCATTATTAAGTGTCATGAAGCGACTTTAAAGAGCAACCTGGATTTTTGTTTTCCAATTTGGAATGTACTGCTGAGACTCTGACAGGCAAAGCCATCCATCTTGGCTGACAACTTGGCCAGGGACTGCCTAGCCCCAGCTGTGGAGGGTATCAACTGGTCCTGAGGAAGAGGAAGAGAAGCAAAAAATGGGAACCATATGGGATGAAGGACTCAGAGGACAGGAAAGCAAGGGAGCTTAGAGAGGAAACAATAAGAGCAGGGGATTGTCACTTTGACTCAAGAAGCCACCAGTGCGCCCCAGTTGACACAGGGTGGCCCTAGTCCATCTTGTGTTTCAGTTTATCTCAAATATACATGCAAAATATGGCATTAGGAGATACGAAGATGGCTTCCAAAAGGAGTCTGTGCCCACGGGAATTTCAGATACAAGCCCTGTTTACAAGGAGATAATGAATCTCACCAGTCTGCCATCCCTTTTCCTGGAGGATTTGCTCTGTACACACCCAGAGTCTGAGTCCATTCTCAAGATAATGACTTATAATTGGCAAAAGGAAAATGTCTCATGAAATACTCTATGTTTTAGCAGGTTGGTATTTTTTTAATAATTTTTTAAAAAAATTTTGGCCTCTTTTTATTGATTGATTTATTTTTCATCAAACTTTATTCCCTGGCCTGTGTGGTCCTCTCATTGCAGTGGCCTCTCTCGTTGCAGAGCACTGTTTCTGGGCTCTTGCACTTCAGAACGCTGGCTCGTAATTGGACACGCCAGTTCAGCCGCTCTGCAGCACATGGGATCCTCCCGGGCAAGGGATCGAATGGGTGTCCCTTGCACTGCAAAGCGGACTCTTTACTCACTGGAACACCAGGGAAACCCCCACATGTTGGTATTTTTAAGTCATGGGAAAATGGGAAAAGCCTTTCATAAGTTAGTGTTGTGTTTTTCCAAGCAAAAATGTTGAACTGTGTAAGAAAAATCTCTCCTCATTTTCATAAATGTGAAATGAGATAATCCACAAATGCACACACCCACAACTCCCCTCCACACACACGCATGCATGCACAAATCTGCACACACATGCACACTTGCACACACACAGAGATGCAGTTAGTGATTATAACTTGGTCAGGTTGGAACAAAAGCAACAGACGTCTCCCTGTCACAGAGCAGACACCCAGGGCTTGGGCCTGCCCATCAGCCCCGCGAGCAGCAATTACACAGTCCACGGGTGTGATGAGCTGCAAACTAAACATTTGTAAAAAGGCTGTAATTAATGCAATTAGCTATTTACACGATAGCCCATAATGAATCCAAAGGCATCGTTATTGACTATTGAGTAAATAATCTGACATTAAAAAGTCAATGATCTGCGAATGAAAAATTTTCTCTTTTTTTTTTTTTTTTGAAAGAGGAAAGATGAAGGAAGGAAAATTAAGGAAAAGAAGGAAACAAGCAAAAAAGCTCAGCAAAGATGTCATGGCATAATAGTCCATTATGCCTCCAATTGAGCCGTCATGAACTATCAAAGAAATAATTGCACAATAGACCATAATGGCTTAATCGTGTCAACATCTTTTCCATTTACATATTTTTTTAATCAATGGAAATTAAGTACAAAAATGGGTCTTTGGGTTTCCATCCTGATTTTACCTTAGTGCTTGGGGGTGGGGTGAGGGTTGGGTTCTCTCTGCCACCTTCAAGGGAGTTCACTGATGTGTCTTTTGCTGGCTTGGTTGGTGGGCACTGGGAGGGCTCTGGCAGGACCCAGACAGCCATGATGCTGGTGCTGGACGACGCATCACAGTGCTTGCTGGTCACTGTAACAGAGCCAGCAATGGTAAGCTTTGGTGTTGCCCAAGTCCTGGCATGGACTGACCTCCCACATTCTGCAGGAACACAGGCTCATTCTCTCTCACTCAGTCCCGTCTTTTTGGTCCTGGCCATTTTTCATGAATGCAGAGACAGACATAAGCATGGCAGTTCACTCCAAAGAGAAAACCAGCCATTAGGTGGCTTGACCTCTGAACCACTCACCTTCACCGTGGCCCATACTTGATTGTGTTGTGTCTCTTCCCACTCAGGGCTTTTGACTAATATAACTCAATGGCCTACTGGGGTGAAAAACAGCAGTACCAACTGACCTGCTTCTTCCTCCTTTTTCCTTCTCTCTGTGGCCTCTTTTAGGCACAGAATTGGTTCAGTTTAGTTTGGTAGACCATACCTCCTCCCTCCTGGGGCTCCCCCTAAAGATCCCCTATTGTAGGTAGGCAATCAGGGATCCGTATCTGCTGAACATCCATCACCTATGTACGCATACACAGTCAAGTCTATATATTGTTTTCTTTCATTATTTTTAATATTATATCATTTTAAATCCTGATATTCTTGCTTAAAGGCTTTCCAGGTGGCACAATGGTAAAGAACCTACCTGCCAGTACAGTAGATGCCAGAGACACGGATTTGATTACTGAGTAGGGAAAATCTGCTGGAGTAGGAAATGGCCACCCGCTCCAGTATTCTTGCTTAGGACATCCCGTGGACTGAGGAGCCTAGCGGGCTGCAGTCCATGGGGTTGCCAAGAGTCTGACATGACTGAGTGCCTGAGAAGCAACAGCATTCACACTTAAAGGTGCAGTGGGCAGAGAAAAGGAGGTCGAGAGAGGTATCTTGGGACTTGTAAGGAGACAAAGGTTGTCATCCTTTGACCATTCGAGGCATGGGTACTGCATGCAGGTAGAAGAAGTGGCAGGAACTGGGGGCAGCTACCCTGGGACCCTGAGAGAGGCCAGGGGTAACCAATCCGCCATCTCTTTGAGAGTCTGACCCATAGAAGAAATGGCACTAGCTGACATCCACAGAGAGCTTTCTATTTATAAAATACACCAACATATTTTAATTCCAGTTGCTTCTCAGGACAAAACTCATTAGCAACAGTAAGAGTAATAATAGGCATCATATGCTTAGCAGCTCCATGTAGCCCTGTGCCTCCTGGTTCTGACATTTGTTTCTCACCATCACCAGCACGGAGAACATCTCCTGCAGCTCAGCAAGAATTGAGTATTTCCTGAAGGCAAGAATAAAATTCAGATAAAAGGCTTGACCTCTGAACCACTTCACCGTGGCCCATACTTGATTGTGTTGTGTCTCTTCCCACTCAGGGCTTTTGACTAATATAACTCAATGGCCTACTGGGGTGAAAAACAGCAGTACCAACTGACCTGCTTCTTCCTCCTTTTTCCTTCTCTCTGTGGCCTCTTTTAGGCACAGAATTGGTTCAGTTTAGTTTGGTAGACCATACCTCCTCCCTCCTGGGGCTCCCCCTAAAGATCCCCTATTGTAGGTAGGCAATCAGGGATCCGTATCTGCTGAACATCCATCACCTATGTACGCATACACAGTCAAGTCTATATATTGTTTTCTTTCATTATTTTTAATATTATATCATTTTAAATCCTGATATTCTTGCTTAAAGGCTTTCCAGGTGGCACAATGGTAAAGAACCTACCTGCCAGTACAGTAGATGCCAGAGACACGGATTTGATTACTGAGTAGGGAAAATCTGCTGGAGTAGGAAATGGCCACCCGCTCCAGTATTCTTGCTTAGGACATCCCGTGGACTGAGGAGCCTAGCGGGCTGCAGTCCATGGGGTTGCCAAGAGTCTGACATGACTGAGTGCCTGAGAAGCAACAGCATTCACACTTAAAGGTGCAGTGGGCAGAGAAAAGGAGGTCGAGAGAGGTATCTTGGGACTTGTAAGGAGACAAAGGTTGTCATCCTTTGACCATTCGAGGCATGGGTACTGCATGCAGGTAGAAGAAGTGGCAGGAACTGGGGGCAGCTACCCTGGGACCCTGAGAGAGGCCAGGGGTAACCAATCCGCCATCTCTTTGAGAGTCTGACCTATAGAAGAAATGGCACTAGCTGACATCCACAGAGAGCTTTCTATTTATAAAATACACCAACATATTTTAATTCCAGTTGCTTCTCAGGACAAAACTCATTAGCAACAGTAAGAGTAATAATAGGCATCATATGCTTAGCAGCTCCATGTAGCCCTGTGCCCTCCCTGGTTCTGACATTTGTTTCTCACCATCACCAGCACGGAGAACATCTCCTGCAGCTCAGCAAGAATTGAGTATTTCCTGAAGGACTGAGTGAATGAATACACTTTCAGATGTAAATCTCCACTTTTCAGATACAGAATCAAGCTCAGAGAAGTATATTAACTTGCCCAGAGTGGCAGAGCGTGTCTCAGTGGCAGACGTAGACTTCAAAATTGAATTTTGCTGTCTCTCAAGCCTGAGCTGCTCTCTCTCCATTTTATAGAGGAAACAACAGATTCCAACTATTTCCAAGCCATGGGATGTCTGCAAGACTTGTGTGGGGTTTGTAGGTGTTTGCTTCCTGGCCGGGGACCCTGACCAGATGGAGCGTGGGGCTCCTCCCCCTACACAGCCTCCTTCCTGGGGAAACTACGTCCTTTCCTTCATTCCTGTGGAAGATGACACAGGCTGATGAGATGAGAGTCCTGGTTTGTGGGGTTAAGGACGGGTCTGAAGGTTATTAGAAGGGTTGGGGGTGTCTGGAACTCCTCTGTGCAGCCAAGGAGGACGCAGGTCATGGGCAGGATGCATTGCACATCTTCATTTTTAGGGAATTTTTTGGCTCTTCAAATGCTTCACCCAGTGAAAGGTCTCTGTCTTCTTGGTCAACACAGCCTCTTTATTTGGGAGATGTGGATTTAGGGGACAGGAAGTGGGCTCTGTGGGGGAAGTGAAGACCCGACGATGTAGGTGAGGTGAAGGCAGAGTTGTACTTTCACCAGCCTGATGAAACTGGGGAGGCTCTGCCTGCCGAGAAGTAGCCAGGGGCGCTTGTCACATACTTCAGCTCCAGGTGGGCCAAAGCCAGGTGAGGCTTGCCTAGCTGAGGGATGACTCTGATTGTCTCAGGATCTGTGTGCAGACCCAGGGCCCTCTGGTCTACCATACAATGCCACGTTTGTTCCTATTCACACATCCCAGCTGGAGGAAGATGAACCACCCTGGCCAGGTTCAGGCACGTCTGAGTAGAGCTGTGTGTCTTTGTACTTTCTGATGCACAGTACCCTTCAGCAGAGGCCTGCCTCTACCATCACTCATGGGCATGATGGTTTTTTTTTTTTTTTTTTTAAGGATTTATTTATTTATTTATTTTGGGCTGGGGTCGGGTTGGGGAGGGAGGGGAGCAGGCGGGCCACTTCTATTGGTCTTTCATTTCTCTATTTTCATCCGTCTTTGTTCTTTGGCTTCTGTGGGCCTCCCATCGCGGTGGCGTCTGTTTTCGCAGAGCGCCAGCTCTGGGCGCATGCGCTCCAGAGCTCCGGCTCGGTAATTGGACACATGGGTCCAGCCGCTCTGCGGCACGTGGATCTTCTCAGGCCAGGGATCGATCGGCGCCCCTTGCACTGCAAGGCGGTGTCCTTACCCACTGGACCACCAGGGGAAGCCCGGCATGATGGTTTTTGAACACTGTTGCCTGTGCTGTGGATTAAACAAAATGGAGCTGATTGCAGCAGGAGGCTCAGGGTCAACAGGAGGAGGTGTTGCTACCAGCACACTGAGAAAGCATTTCTCAAAGTCGTATCTGATCTGAAGCTCTGGTTTTATCAGTCACTGCTTACAAACAGCATCAAGCTGAGCCCTACTTAGAATATGTCTGGAGCCGGCTTTGCTCCTCCAAGGAGCTGTGGCCAGTGTGGACATGGCCTTGAAAGACTGGCTAATGAAGTACCCTTTTCTGGGGCAGGGTACACAGTGGATTTTGCCCTGAGACATAGGAATGGGAAGTGATGGGGAAATGGGAGATTTCTTGGTGAGCATCCTGCCTGGGTAAGGGCACCTCTGACTGGGGAGGTGGATTCACAGATCAGCTGTCAATCCCAGCATACTGAGGACGTGCTACCTGGTGGAGGAATGTTCTCAGGAAAGGGGTGGATGGACATTGAGAGGTCTGACTTTTTTTTAATCAAGAAAATGTGTAACCAGAGGGTGCCCAAACCCCTAAAAGAGTGATGATTAGAAAGCATGATCCCTCAGGCTCCTTGTACAAGACTTTAAACTCTGTAGACAGAAAGATCCAGATTCATTTAAATATAAAACAAACAAACAATGCTCACCCCACCTTCCCACACACTGCTCCATCTAAGGGAATATTGTACATATAGGCAAAAAAGCCGGTGTTAGATGGGGAAAAAATCTTACCAATATATGTTTTATAGACAGCCTTTTATAAATGATATAAAATGGGATTTTTTTGGTCTTTTTGGTGATGAGAATAGACATGACTTACTCTCCTAGCAACTTTAAAGCATATAGCACTGTGTTACTAGCTATAATCACCTTACTGTACATTGCATTCCCCAAACTTACTCATCTTACAATTGGATATTTGTACACTTTGACCAACATCTTCTCGTTTTCCCAAGCCTTACCCTAAGTACCACTCCACTCTCTGTTTCTATGAGACTGGACCTTTTAGATTATACACGTAAGTGATACCATACAGTATTTGTCTTCCTCTGACTTACCTCCCTTAGGATACTGCCCACAAGGCTATTGTGAATAATGCTTCAGTGAACACGAGGATGCAGGTATCCCCTTGAGATCCTGTTTTCATTTCCTTTGGCTATGTACCCAGAACTGGGAATGCTGGTAGTTCTATTTTTAATTTTTTTGAGGAATCTTCATACTTTTTCCCACATGTAAAAGAATTTAGATTTACATTCGAGCAGTGTACTAGAATTGGCTTTCTCCACATCCTCACAAATACTGGTTTTCCCATATCTTTTTGATAACAGTCATTCTTCCTGGTATGAGGTGATATTTCACTATAGTTTTGTTTTGCCTGTGTCTAATGATTCGTGATTTGGGCATTTTTATATCTATCTGTTGGCCACTTGAATGTCTTCTTTGGAAAAATGTCTGTTCAGTTCTTCTGCCCATTTCTAATGAGTTTGTTTCCTATTGAATTACATAAGTACTTTATATACTGGGGGGTATTAACCTCTTATCAGATAATTTGCAAATATTTTATCCATTCCACAGATTACCCTTTCTTCTTCTTGATCATTTCTTTTCTGTGCAGAATGTTTTCAACTTAATCCAGTCTCACTAACTGAATTTGCTTCTGTTGCTTCTACTTTTGATGTCAGATCCAATAAAATGTTATCAAGATCAATGTCAAGAATCCTTCCAAATATGCTTTCTTCTAGGAGTCCATTTGGAATTGATATTTGTGAGTGGTGTCAGGTCTGGGTTCAATCGCATTTGCATATTCTGCTGCATGTAGATGGGGAAAAATTTACCAATATATGTTTTATAGACAGCCTTTTATAAATGATATAAAATGGGATTTTTTTGGTCTTTTTGGTGATGAGAATAGACATGACTTACTCTCCTAGCAACTTTAAAGCATATAGCACTGTGTTACTAGCTATAATCACCTTACTGTACATTGCATTCCCCAAACTTACTCATCTTACAATTGGATATTTGTACACTTTGACCAACATCTTCTCGTTTTCCCAAGCCTTACCCTAAGTACCACTCCACTCTCTGTTTCTATGAGACTGGACCTTTTAGATTATACACGTAAGTGATACCATACAGTATTTGTCTTCCTCTGACTTACCTCCCTTAGGATACTGCCCACAAGGCTATTGTGAATAATGCTTCAGTGAACACGAGGATGCAGGTATCCCCTTGAGATCCTGTTTTCATTTCCTTTGGCTATGTACCCAGAACTGGGAATGCTGGTAGTTCTATTTTTAATTTTTTGAGGAATCTCCATACTTTTTCCCACATGTAAAAGAATTTAGATTTACATTCGAGCAGTGTACTAGAATTGGCTTTCTCCACATCCTCACAAATACTGGTTTTCCCATATCTTTTTGATAACAGTCATTCTTCCTGGTATGAGGTGATATTTCACTATAGTTTTGTTTTGCCTGTGTCTAATGATTCGTGATTTGGGCATTTTTATATCTATCTGTTGGCCACTTGAATGTCTTCTTTGGAAAAATGTCTGTTCAGTTCTTCTGCCCATTTCTAATGAGTTTGTTTCCTATTGAATTACATAAGTACTTTATATACTGGGGGGTATTAACCTCTTATCAGATAATTTGCAAATATTTTATCCATTCCACAGATTACCCTTTCTTCTTCTTGATCATTTCTTTTCTGTGCAGAATGTTTTCAACTTAATCCAGTCTCACTAACTGAATTTGCTTCTGTTGCTTCTACTTTTGATGTCAGATCCAATAAAATGTTATCAAGATCAATGTCAAGAATCCTTCCAAATATGCTTTCTTCTAGGAGTCCATTTGGAATTGATATTTGTGAGTGGTGTAAGGTCAGGGTTCAATTGCATTCTTCTGCATGTGATTACCTGACTTTCCCAGCACCGTTTATTACAGAGATTATTCTTTTCCCACTGAGTATTCTTGGTTCCCTTGTGAGATACTAATTGATTGTACATATATGGGCTTATTTCTAGGCTCCTGATTGATCCATGGGCCTATTTTTTATGCCATAAACATACTGCCTGATTTCTATAGCTTTGCAGTGCAGTTTGAAGTTAGGAAACATGATGCCTCCAGTTTTGTTATTTCTCAGAAGTGCTTTGGCTATTTGGGCTATTTTGTGGTCCCATACAAATTTTAGAATTTTTTTCTATTTCTGTGAAATATGCCATCAGGATTTTAATAAAGATCACATTGAATCTATAGATGACTTCATGTAATGGAGACATTTTAAGAATATCAATTCTTCTGATCCATGAACATGGGATGTCTTTCCTATTGTTTGTGTCTTCTTCAGGTTTTTTTCATCAACATCTTACAGTTTTTAGTATACAGAATTTTATGACCTTGCTTAAATTTATTCTTAAGTATTTTATTGTTTTAAGTGCTATTGTGAATGGCATTATTTTATTTGTTTTTCAGAGGTTTTGCTGTTAGCATATAGAAACACAGTTGATTTCTGTATATTGATCTTGTATTCTGCAACTTTATTGGATTTATTTATTAGTTCTAATAATTTTTTGGCAGAATGTTTAGGCCACTTTCTATGTAAGATCATATTAACTGCAAACAAAGACCATTTTACATTTTCTTTGCCCATCTGGTTACTTTTTTCTTTTTTTTATTTCACTTTTCTAGCTAGGATTTCCAGTGATGTGTTAAATAGGATGGCAAGAGTAGATGCCCTTGTCTTTTGTCTGATTTTAGAGGAAACATTTTAAGTTTTCACCATTAAGTATGATTTGGCTTTGTCATATCTGGCCTTTATTATGTTGAGATATATTCTTTCTGTATCTGATGTATTGAGTGCTTTGGCCATGAAAGGATGTTGCTTGTTAAATGGTTTTTTTTTTTTTTTTTTTTGACACCTATTGAGAGAGTCGTATTTTTATTTCAGTCCATTAACATGGTGCATGGACACATGCTAAGTCACTTCAGTCATGTCTGACTCTTTGCAGCACTATGGACTTTAGCCCGCCAGGCTCCTCTGTCCATGGAATTCTTTAGGCAAGAGTACTGGATTGGGTTGCCATGCCCTCCTCTAGGGGATCTTCCTGACCCAGGGACCAAACCCATGTCTCCTACATCTCCTGCATTGGCAGACAGGGGCATCCCTGCTGGCTCAGATGGTAAAGAATCTGCCTGCAATGTGGAAACCAAGGTTCTATGGAATATGGCATGTCACATTTAATTGGTTTGCATATTTGGGCATCCACTGCTGGATTTTAATAAAGATCACATTGAATCTATAGATGACTTCATGTAATGGAGACATTTTAAGAATATCAATTCTTCTGATCCATGAACATGGGATGTCTTTCCTATTGTTTGTGTCTTCTTCAGGTTTTTTTCATCAACATCTTACAGTTTTTAGTATACAGAATTTTATGACCTTGCTTAAATTTATTCTTAAGTATTTTATTGTTTTAAGTGCTATTGTGAATGGCATTATTTTATTTGTTTTTCAGAGGTTTTGCTGTTAGCATATAGAAACACAGTTGATTTCTGTATATTGATCTTGTATTCTGCAACTTTATTGGATTTATTTATTAGTTCTAATAATTTTTTGGCAGAATGTTTAGGCCACTTTCTATGTAAGATCATATTAACTGCAAACAAAGACCATTTTACATTTTCTTTGCCCATCTGGTTACTTTTTTCTTTTTTTTATTTCACTTTTCTAGCTAGGATTTCCAGTGATGTGTTAAATAGGATGGCAAGAGTAGATGCCCTTGTCTTTTGTCTGATTTTAGAGGAAACATTTTAAGTTTTCACCATTAAGTATGATTTGGCTTTGTCATATCTGGCCTTTATTATGTTGAGATATATTCTTTCTGTATCTGATGTATTGAGTGCTTTGGCCATGAAAGGATGTTGCTTGTTAAATGGTTTTTTTTTTTTTTTTTTTTGACACCTATTGAGAGAGTCGTATTTTTATTTCAGTCCATTAACATGGTGCATGGACACATGCTAAGTCACTTCAGTCATGTCTGACTCTTTGCAGCACTATGGACTTTAGCCCGCCAGGCTCCTCTGTCCATGGAATTCTTTAGGCAAGAGTACTGGATTGGGTTGCCATGCCCTCCTCTAGGGGATCTTCCTGACCCAGGGACCAAACCCATGTCTCCTACATCTCCTGCATTGGCAGACAGGGGCATCCCTGCTGGCTCAGATGGTAAAGAATCTGCCTGCAATGTGGGAAACCAAGGTTCTATGGAATATGGCATGTCACATTTAATTGGTTTGCATATGTTGAATTATCTTTTCATTATTTCTTTATACTGTATATCCATTAACACATTTTGTAGCAATCGACATTTTGAATACTTTCGCCCCTAAATCTTTATAGTAGTGTTATATTGGTAACACACCATCATTTTATAGTATTAGAATATTCTCAATTTGGACCATATGCTTTCCTTTTTCAGTTTTATGTATTTTCATGTTATTAAGTAGTGTCCTTTCATTTTAGCTTGAACAGCTCCTTTAGGCATTTCTTGTAAGGCTTCTTTAGTGGTGATGAATTCCCTCAGCTTTTGTTTATCAGGGAATGTCTTTATCTCACCTTCATTTCTGAAGGACAGCTTTACTGTGTAAAATTTCTTGGTTGGCAGTTTCAATCTCTTGGCAGTTTGAATGTATCATCCCATTCTCTCTTGACCTCCAAGATCTCTGCTGAAGAATCTACTGGTAGTTTTGTGGAGGTTCCCTTGTATGTGACCATTTTTTTCCTGTCATTGATTTTAAAGTTCTTTGTCTTTGATATTAGACATTTTTATTATAATGTGTCTTAGAGAAGATCTTTTTGGTTTGAGATTTTGGGGGAAACTTATTAGCTTCATGAACTTGGAAGTCTAAATATTTCCATGGGTTTGTGAAGTTCTCAGCCATTGTTTCTTTATATAATCCAATAATCCTTTTACCCTTTATTCCCAAAGAGATACTAGATTTGAAAAAATATAAGCAAATCAAAAGAGCATTCTTAGTTTTAAAAAGCTTCACTTTAACTTCCATAGATGGAAAATTGTTCAATCAATTTGGGATTATTTGATAAAATTCAAAAAAAAAATTTTTAAGCAAATCAAAAGAGCATTAACATGGTGCATGGACACATGCTAAGTCACTTCAGTCATGTCTGACTCTTTGCAGCACTATGGACTTTAGCCCGCCAGGCTCCTCTGTCCATGGAATTCTTTAGGCAAGAGTACTGGATTGGGTTGCCATGCCCTCCTCTAGGGGATCTTCCTGACCCAGGGACCAAACCCATGTCTCCTACATCTCCTGCATTGGCAGACAGGGGCATCCCTGCTGGCTCAGATGGTAAAGAATCTGCCTGCAATGTGGGAAACCAAGGTTCTATGGAATATGGCATGTCACATTTAATTGGTTTGCATATGTTGAATTATCTTTTCATTATTTCTTTATACTGTATATCCATTAACACATTTTGTAGCAATCGACATTTTGAATACTTTCGCCCCTAAATCTTTATAGTAGTGTTATATTGGTAACACACCATCATTTTATAGTATTAGAATATTCTCAATTTGGACCATATGCTTTCCTTTTTCAGTTTTATGTATTTTCATGTTATTAAGTAGTGTCCTTTCATTTTAGCTTGAACAGCTCCTTTAGGCATTTCTTGTAAGGCTTCTTTAGTGGTGATGAATTCCCTCAGCTTTTGTTTATCAGGGAATGTCTTTATCTCACCTTCATTTCTGAAGGACAGCTTTACTGTGTAAAATTTCTTGGTTGGCAGTTTCAATCTCTTGGCAGTTTGAATGTATCATCCCATTCTCTCTTGACCTCCAAGATCTCTGCTGAAGAATCTACTGGTAGTTTTGTGGAGGTTCCCTTGTATGTGACCATTTTTTTCCTGTCATTGATTTTAAAGTTCTTTGTCTTTGATATTAGACATTTTTATTATAATGTGTCTTAGAGAAGATCTTTTTGGTTTGAGATTTTGGGGGAAACTTATTAGCTTCATGAACTTGGAAGTCTAAATATTTCCATGGGTT
The DNA here is from genome assembly GCA_022376925.1 of Tragulus kanchil. Classification (NCBI taxonomy): domain Eukaryota; kingdom Metazoa; phylum Chordata; class Mammalia; order Artiodactyla; family Tragulidae; genus Tragulus; species Tragulus kanchil. Next base: position 112,566,449 of record JAIOJX010000031.1, on the reverse strand, counting down.
TGTGAAGTTCTCAGTCATTGTTTCTTTATATAATCCAATAATCCTTTTACCCTTTATTCCCAAAGAGATACTAGATTTGAAAAAAAATATAAGCAAATCAAAAGAGCATTCTTAGTTTTAAAAAAGCTTCACTTTAACTTCCATAGATGGAAAATTGTTCAATCAATTTGGGATTATTTGATAAAATTCAAAATAGTAGAGTTTTACCAAGTTTTGATGTTGCCGGAAGAAGAGGCAAGGACTCAAGGAAGAAATTATCTTAGAGCTTCAAAAAATAGAGCTTCTTTTTCTGTAAGTTGGGGAACGCATTGTGAGGCCCATGCTAGAGTCTTACCATGGGAAACCACATTGGTCCTGTCCTTTGATTTATATGTTGACAAAATGCAGTTCTAAGAGTCTATAGGGTCCCTTCCCATGAGATATGAAGCAGAGGTTCTCCAAGGAAGTGACATTTGGACCAGGCTTTACAGGCTCATTTTGGTTCTTTTATTTACGTGAAATGTGTTTGATTGATCCTCTGCTTGCAAACATTATGGGTTCCTCAGACAGGGGCCCTTTCTATATTGTTTGCTGACATTCATTGAATATTTGGTGAATAAGCTGGCAGAAAAATCATAGACTCAGAAAAAGTTCAAGTGGACCTCTTTCTGTTGAGAGGGGGAAACTTTGAGTCATTATGTACTGTACCCAGCACACAAACTAGACTGTGGAAAGCATATTGGTTTTTTTGACCATGGAAGAAAACATGAAAGAAAACAGAAAACATATAAAACTCACATTATACATTATACTTCTTGTAAGTGTCACCTTAGGAGACATTTCTCCCTAAAACCTGCCTTGTTTCTATATTATAGTGTTTGCCATCTTCACCTTCTCTGGTTCTTTCAGTCCTAGGTATGTTCTGAGTGCCCTGTAAGTGCCAGGCATGGAGGCTATACCAGTGAATGAGGGAGACAATGTCCCAGCCCTCATGGGGCTTACTTTCTAACAACACCTATGGACTCAATGTCAGTGTTCTTGTCTGAAAGACACGTTCAGGTGAGGACACTGAAGACAGAGATCCAGGACACACATCTGGTAGGTTGGAACCAGCATTCTGACCCATAGTGCCTAAATATTTCCATGGGTTTGTGAAGTTCTCAGTCATTGTTTCTTTATATAATCCAATAATCCTTTTACCCTTTATTCCCAAAGAGATACTAGATTTGAAAAAAAATATAAGCAAATCAAAAGAGCATTCTTAGTTTTAAAAAAGCTTCACTTTAACTTCCATAGATGGAAAATTGTTCAATCAATTTGGGATTATTTGATAAAATTCAAAATAGTAGAGTTTTACCAAGTTTTGATGTTGCCGGAAGAAGAGGCAAGGACTCAAGGAAGAAATTATCTTAGAGCTTCAAAAAATAGAGCTTCTTTTTCTGTAAGTTGGGGAACGCATTGTGAGGCCCATGCTAGAGTCTTACCATGGGAAACCACATTGGTCCTGTCCTTTGATTTATATGTTGACAAAATGCAGTTCTAAGAGTCTATAGGGTCCCTTCCCATGAGATATGAAGCAGAGGTTCTCCAAGGAAGTGACATTTGGACCAGGCTTTACAGGCTCATTTTGGTTCTTTTATTTACGTGAAATGTGTTTGATTGATCCTCTGCTTGCAAACATTATGGGTTCCTCAGACAGGGGCCCTTTCTATATTGTTTGCTGACATTCATTGAATATTTGGTGAATAAGCTGGCAGAAAAATCATAGACTCAGAAAAAGTTCAAGTGGACCTCTTTCTGTTGAGAGGGGGAAACTTTGAGTCATTATGTACTGTACCCAGCACACAAACTAGACTGTGGAAAGCATATTGGTTTTTTTGACCATGGAAGAAAACATGAAAGAAAACAGAAAACATATAAAACTCACATTATACATTATACTTCTTGTAAGTGTCACCTTAGGAGACATTTCTCCCTAAAACTTGCCTTGTTTCTATATTATAGTGTTTGCCATCTTCACCTTCTCTGGTTCTTTCAGTCCTAGGTATGTTCTGAGTGCCCTGTAAGTGCCAGGCATGGAGGCTATACCAGTGAATGAGGGAGACAATGTCCCAGCCCTCATGGGGCTTACTTTCTAACAACACCTATGGACTCAATGTCAGTGTTCTTGTCTGAAAGACACGTTCAGGTGAGGACACTGAAGACAGAGATCCAGGACACACATCTGGTAGGTTGGAACCAGCATTCTGACCCATAGTGCCTAAACCTTTATTCTAGCTGGTGGCATTCTCTGGAGCATTCTGGTATGTGCTGATTTTTTAAAAAGTTGCCCTCTGCAATTAATTTATTTAGTTTGTCTTTCTTTTTTTTTTTTTTTTATTAAGGATGTGTGGCTTTCAGGAACAGCTCTTCTTGGACCAGGGATTGAACCTGGACCCCCTACAGTGGAAGCACAGAATCTTAACCACTGCGCTACTAAGGAATTCCCATCTGCTGATTTTTGTTGTTAAATTTTGGCCTCTTTTGTTGGTTTTTTATTTATTTGTTTTCATCCATCTTTATCCTTTAGCTTGTGTGGGCCTCCCATTGCAGTGGCCTCTCTCATTGCAGAGCACTGACTCTGGGCACATGTGCTCCAGAGCGCTGGCTCATAATTGGACACACCAGTCCAGCCGCTCCATGACACATGGGATCTTCCTGGGGTGGGGATTGAAGCAATGCCCCTTGCACTGCAAGGTGGACTCTTTACCCACTGGACTAGCAGGGAAGCCCTCCATCTGCTGATTTTTATGTCCTTTGAAATCCCTTTTAGCACTGTCCAGTTATACTCGAAACTGCCAGGGGCAGCAGCAGGGTGCCCTTTCCATGTGCCTTTTGGAGTGGTCAGCACAGTAACATAGCGCTCTTCAGATAACTTGCATTGATTATAGCATGGATTATTGAGAAAGAGTTCTCTCTTCTACCTGGAACTAGACATGACCTTTGATCAAAAGGTAGACTCTTGATCCCAATTCTGGCCATTGCACATCAAACAGAAACAGGGAGAAAGGAGGCATTTTTGCAATGAGCAGAGCAGCATCTACTGTTGACAGAAGTCAGGCCGGCCTGGACTTCCAGGATGAGGACAGCATGGTGTCAAGGCTAGAGAGCAGCTTATTGTGAAACCCAACAGGAGTTACAAAAACATCTCACTGAGAGGCATCAGGAAGAGGGTAGGGATCTAAGGGGCCCAGGGAGAGGGGTGGCTGATTCAGGTTGGTCCCCTCAAGAGATGTTTTTGAGCCAGATCGTGAAGGAGGGAGAAAGGAGGCTGGCTCTCCAGGCACTGGACATGTGGGTAAGCAAGAAGAATGTGGGTGCATGGACCTCTGGAGGGATGGTGTGTCTTCAAGTGCAGTCAAAGCACAGGCATCTTGCAAATGCCTAAACGTCAACAAGGGCACATGCTTCTGGAGACAACTGAGGACTGTGTGCACCCTCGAAAAAAAGTTTGGACTTTGCTCTGTTGGAGAAGGGTATGGCTACCCACTCCAGTATTCTTGCCTGAAAACTTCCATGGACAGAGGAACCTGGGAGGCTGCAGTCCATGGGGTTACAAAGAGACAGATGTGACTGGGTGACTGACCCTCTTGTTTTACTCTGTCGGCCATTCACAGCCACTGGGGCAGGGACAGCGAGAGTGACAGGATTCAAGATGTTTCAGAAAGACCATTCTTGGGGCAGGAAAGATGGGATGGAATTGCATCTATGGAAGAGAAAGCGACTGAGGACCTGCGGTGGGGCATTACCTGGGAGGAAGGATGCAGGGGATGGAGATGGAGATGCTTCACAGATGACTATCAGATTCTGGGACTGCAGGTTTCCTCACTGCCTGGTGGTGAGCTGAGATGCATGGTCAGGTAAGAGGGTTCTAGATGCCAGAGAGAAGTTTGGGGCAGAGGTGTAATTTTGAGAATTACCAGAGGGTAAGTGCCTGGAAGCTGTGAGTACAGAGAAGATCAGCCAAGGAGAATGAAGAGGAGATGAGGTCAAGAGTAGGAATGTAGGTGACACCCACCTTAGAGACCAGGGAAGCAGGAGCTGTCAAAGCAGGCAGAGAAGACAGAAGAAGAAAGGATTAATCTCAGAAGCCAGGGTGGCAGAAATCTTCTATAAGGAGGAAGAGAGCAAAACTTGTGAAAAAACTCTCATGTTGAAGTTTGGTCCATTTTCAGGAATATTCCATGGTGTACAGTGGCTGTGCTTGCCACTGTACAACTCATGTATCTTATTAAATGTCCTCTCAGACTCCCCCAAATCTATGTGCATGAGCACTATGGGAGTATCCTGCACAAGACTTTTCTTTATTGGAAATGGAGGTCATATCATGCCATAAAAGACAGCAGTCCCTGAGAAAATGGAATCTGCTTGGCTGTGCCCAGGTTCATCAGGAAAATAAAAGCTGGGAGACTGTCCCTCTCTTTCTCTCAAAGATGGAACCTACTTTTGGGCACCCCACCTTTTGTGGAAAAAAATTAATCTGTAAATAGTTTATTAAGGGTGGAAAGGCTGCCAGCGACCCTTTGAAAACAGATACAACATCTTTAAGAGATTGCAAAGGTAAATCTTATTGTCTGGGGAAATGACTTCTGCACAGTTATTTCTTTTATTGCTCTGCTGAATGTGATGGCATTACTCAGTTTAATAAATCCTAGTGTATCTCTCAGTCCATGTAGGTTGATATAAATATCTCCAGTTATGTCACATTACCACCTTTGTACAGCTATACTGGGCCCTGATGACTGGGGTCTGATAAATGCAAAACCTCATTTGGTTTGTGAGTGATTGAGCGCTAACACTGTTTAGATTTCTTAATATACTTGTATTAGCATGAATAAGTAATGAGCATGCCAGGCTTTTTTGAATATTTGATTGTATCTTGGTAATGGATTTGTGTCTCTCTCTTTGTGCTAATGTCATTGTAACTTTGTTGGTGTCATAACTCCAAGCCTTGGCCATTGATCTTTATCACCCCATCTTGAGTCAATCACCCTCTCCTTGCCGAATCACAGAATGCTTGTGTCTTTCTCTCCTGCACAATTCTGCATATTGTACCTTTGAGAAAGAGGGGCTGGTCACCAAGCCATCCTCAGGGAATTCCTTTCCTGCTTCACATAGAGCAGGGTTTAGATTTTTCACAAGAGTTCAATGGAGCCAGCACTTGCAGGTTGACCATGTTGTTGTTGTTCAGTTGCCCAGTGGTGTCTGACTCTTTGGACCCCTTGGACTACAGCACACTAGACCCTCTTCATCTCCTGGAGCTTGCCCAAGTTCATGTCCATTGCATCAGTAATGTCATCTAGCCATCTCACCCTCTGTCCCCCTCTGTCCTTAATCTTTCCCAGCTTCAGGGACTTTTCCTATGAATTGGCTGTTCAAATCAGGTCATGCTTAAGGTCATGTAAGTAAGTTCATGCTTAAAGTAAGGTCATGTTTAAAATCTTGCATGCTGGGCTTCAACATTACGTGAATCAAGAACTTTCAGACATCCAAGCTGGGTTTAGAACAGGCAGAGGAACCAGAGATCAAATTGCCAACTTTCGCTGGATCATAGTGAAAGTTGACCATATCCTCATGTGAAATCACCAAATAGGAGTCATGTGCAGACCTCACCTCCAGCAAAATCTTATCAACCTGTTCATTACTGCAGGGTTGATGGGTCCACCTTTGTACAAGCAACTTCTATAAGAAAGGATTCCTTTTTAAATATAGAAGGGACTTATAATACTTGCTAAAGCCTACTCCCTCAATAAGGGCTTTCTTGCCTGAATAGAGAAAAAAAGAGACATTGTCCTTTTATGCAGTTTCCAGTATTTTATGCATATGGGAATCACCTTCTTATGGAAGATTACATAATTTGTTAGACCTGTTACCAACTGATATCCCAAGTCAAACATCTGAAAATGTGGCTACCTAGATTGCCTGAAAAACACCCTGGTGTTGGGAAAAATAGAAGGCAAGAGGAGAAGGGGATGACAGAGGACGAGATGGTTGGATGGCATCACTGAGTCAATGGACATGAGCTTAAGCAAGCTCTGGGAGAGAGCGAAGGACAGGGAAACCTGACGGGCTGCAGTCCGTGGGGTCACAAAGTGTTGGACACGACTAAGTGACTGAACTGAACTGAACCTGGATTATTAGTTCCCTGAGTGCCCTGCAAGATATCAGTGATATAGCAGTGCTATGAGCTCATGGGGCAGGGGAAGTGGCAAGGAGATAGCACCCTGAATTTTGGAAGAACAATGAGCATACTTCAAGTACAGATATCTGCTTGTATTTCCACCATCTGCTAATCACTTAGTTAAGTGGAAGCTGTGACTTGAACCCTGTCCATTAGTGCTGATGAGGACATACATATGTGTGTGGGGTACTCCTATCTTCTATGTCAAAGTGGAAATCCAGGCAGAGATGGTACTTCTGTGAAATGATAACTGTAATGTGCTAATTGAATCTCTGATAAACAAGTCAAAATTATTATTATACTGATCATTATAATAAACCTGGTTTGAACTTCTAATTACTTTGCACTATTCTAATATTTTTGGTTTGTAGACATAATGCATATGAACTGAATAAACAACATGAGTTTGACTTTTTATTTTGTTTCTTCTGGAACAATGATTCTTCCTCAACCCAACAATCAGTGTCCTCAACCTGACCCTGTCCACTGGCCTTGTTTGTTTTTTGATCACTCAGGCCTCTGCTTTTCCCATCCAATTAGCTGCTGAGACTATGGTAATCCTGTTTCTGTGTCCAGCACTGCAGACTCCATCTTGCAAAGGCACCAGGAACAAATCCAGGGTCAGCCTGATTGCTGAGTCTCAGGACTTCCTCTCTGTTCTTACTCAGGTTGCCTGCCTCACCACACTGGTTTCTAGGATCAGCTTTCCCTATCTTGACTCAATCCAATCTTGACTTTGGGTCTCCCTCTCTCCTCTTCCCAGACCATCTGAATTCCCCAGGAGATACTGCTCTCCTTTCCTCACTAGTTGCACACTATTTGGACCATCTCACCTGTGAGAATGGGCTGAATTGTGTCCTCCCAAATTCATATGTTGAAGTCCTAACTCTCCAATATCTCAGGATATGAGTGTATGTAGAGAAAGGACTTAAAGGAGGTAATTAAGTTAAAATGAAATAATTAGCATCAGTCCTAATCTGACTGCTGCCCTTTTAAAGGAGGAATTCTGGACATACAAGGAGATACCAGAGCTGTGTGCACATGGAGGAAAAACCCTGATATATAAGATGGTCATTCAAAAACTGACCCGGGAGAGAAGCTCTGGGAGAAACCAAACCTGCTGAGACCTGGGTCTAGAACTTCCAGATGTCGGAGCTTTGAGAAAATAAATGCCTGTTGTTAAAGCCACCAGAGTGTGTATTTTGTTATGACCTCCCTAGAAAACCAATACACCTGTCTTCTGAGCTCTCAGATCCTGGGAGGCGTGTAAACTGCAGATGTCTTTCTTGGATCCTGTCCTGAGTTTCCAGTGGGTAGGTGGGCATCGACAATCCTATCTTCTATGTCAAAGTGGAAATCCAGGCAGAGATGGTACTTCTGTGAAATGATAACTGTAATGTGCTAATTGAATCTCTGATAAACAAGTCATAATTATTATTATACTGATCATTATAATAAACCTGGTTTGAACTTCTAATTACTTTGCACTATTCTAATATTTTTGGTTTGTAGACATAATGCATATGAACTGAATAAACAACATGAGTTTGACTTTTTATTTTGTTTCTTCTGGAACAATGATTCTTCCTCAACCCAACAATCAGTGTCCTCAACCTGACCCTGTCCACTGGCCTTGTTTGTTTTTTGATCACTCAGGCCTCTGCTTTTCCCATCCAATTAGCTGCTGAGACTATGGTAATCCTGTTTCTGTGTCCAGCACTGCAGACTCCATCTTGCAAAGGCACCAGGAACAAATCCAGGGTCAGCCTGATTGCTGAGTCTCAGGACTTCCTCTCTGTTCTTACTCAGGTTGCCTGCCTCACCACACTGGTTTCTAGGATCAGCTTACCCTATCTTGACTCAATCCAATCTTGACTTTGGGTCTCCCTCTCTCCTCTTCCCAGACCATCTGAATTCCCCAGGAGATACTGCTCTCCTTTCCTCACTAGTTGCACACTATTTGGACCATCTCACCTGTGAGAATGGGCTGAATTGTGTCCTCCCAAATTCATATGTTGAAGTCCTAACTCTCCAATATCTCAGGATATGAGTGTATGTAGAGAAAGGACTTAAAGGAGGTAATTAAGTTAAAATGAAATAATTAGCATCAGTCCTAATCTGACTGCTGCCCTTTTAAAGGAGGAATTCTGGACATACAAGGAGATACCAGGGCTGTGTGCACATGGAGGAAAAACCCTGATATATAAGATGGTCATTCAAAAACTGACCCGGGAGAGAAGCTCTGGGAGAAACCAAACCTGCTGAGACCTGGGTCTAGAACTTCCAGATGTCGGAGCTTTGAGAAAATAAATGCCTGTTGTTAAAGCCACCAGAGTGTGTATTTTGTTATGACCTCCCTAGAAAACCAATACACCTGTCTTCTGAGCTCTCAGATCCTGGGAGGCGTGTAAACTGCAGATGTCTTTCTTGGATCCTGTCCTGAGTTTCCAGTGGGTAGGTGGGCATCGACAATGCAGAGCCAAGGGAATTTTTATCCCCTTTGAAGACAGGATTAATCTGAACATGCTAGTAGACAGGAGAGGGAACCCTTAGGAAGAAGGAGATTGAAGCTGCTGGAAGGAGGGGACATTAGAGGTCTAGACAAAAGGGCAAGAGAAGGGATGGCGTATAAAGGCATGAGATTTTGAGTCATAAGGTGTAAAATGCATCTTTCTTTAGGATGGGAGCTTGGATTGACTCTGTTAGTGATGAAGAGAATGCAAAAACATGTTTGGAAGTTTCCCAAGTCTTCCAATTAACAGCAGAAACCAAGGTAGAGAAAGGACACCTTTACAGAGTAGAGGTGACAGGTAGTGGTAGGAAGGCTCCTGCTACCTTGGCTCTTTCCAGGAAGTAGGGCGGGAGTCTTGCGAGGCATGGGGAAGAGGGGTGTGATCCTTGGGGCACTCCAGCTGGGGGATGGACAAGACTCAACTGTAAAGAGGGTTGGGGTGGTGTTGAACAGCACTGGTGCCCGGGGCGTGAGTCAAAGCTGAGACCTTACACAATGCTTGGGGCTCAAGGCAGCAATGGGGAGGGGGTGCCCTGGATCAAGGGAGAACTTGTAACTTTCGTTCAGTCGTGGATCCCAGAGGAGTTCTCCAGAATCAGAGTAAACCAGCTGTACCTTACTGAAGGATGAAGAGAGTTAATGGAACTCTGACCCAGGGAGGGGATGAGTCACTGGAGGTCCCCAGGGAGTAAATAAAAAGTAGATTGTTCTGGGGAGGGGCAGAAGTGAACAGTAAGGAGTCTTTTGTGAGAAAAGAGGCAAACAGTGTAAACCTCAGAGGAGAAATTACAGAATGACAAAGTCCAAGGAGAAAGATCAATGCAGGATGAAAGAGAACTGGCCCGAGGGGATCAGGAGTTTCACAGAAAGAAAGTCAGCGATGGGAACTCAACAGGGCAATCCTACTTCACATCCTCAAGTTTCCAAATAGTGAGGGTGATAAGACAACCCTACCTTAATGTCATATATCTGTTAGTGAACTGGGTGAATAGGCAGACTTGGTAAAGAGGCAAGCAGTTTCCAAGGAGGAGGAGGAGGGGAAACAAACATTTTCTAGCCTAAGATGTTTGCCATGGTAAAACTCTACTCTGAAACTAACTTTATTGTCTTATGGATGCAAACTTTATTGTCTTATTTTGCATTGGAATGTTTCATCTAGTCCTGAAGTTCCAGGACCATCCTCTGACTAATCTTATGTTAATGTTGTGAGAGTAGGTCTGGTAAGACCTTTATCCCCTTAAACTATTCTTTTGATCTATTCTTTTTTTCCTATGTATTTTTTTAAAATAATTTTATTGTAAAAAATTTTTTACAGAGTTTTGTTGTTCACAGACATGTATGTTCCCAGATCAGTTATATGCATATCCCTGGCATTCTCTCCCCTTCAAGTCCACCTGTCCCGGCCATTGCACCCCGCCCCTGAAGGATCTCCTATTCCCTCAGGGCAATGACTATATTCTTAATAACCAACTGGAAAAGTAGAAAATGCCTCACCTAAACTAGCTTCTGAGGGTATTCTTCTATTCCTCTTCCAATGCCTTTACTGGAAGCTTTCTCTATCCCTTTTTTTTCTTTAATAAGCCTTTGACTGCATGAAGCTCTGAGTGACCAAAGCCAAGTCGTTTGATCCCAAAGTGAAAGTTTCTCTTTTGGAGGTCAACAATCTGATACTGTTCAAGGTAATCTATCTACCATCATCTATCTGTCGTAAATCCCAAATTCTGCTGTTTGGAGCCTGAATGCTGCTTTCTAAAAAGTGATAGGGCCTGAAATCTCCTTTAAACCCCCTGGTAAATTTTCTAGTAGCAGATTCAAGGATTGAAGGAGTGTTTGAGCCTAATGGGATACTATACATGAATATTTCATTAAAATAAAATATAATGACACGGCACAAGTCCCATTTTTTGGTGTCATCATTTCTGCTTTCCTTGGGGTAGGAATACCTTTCCCTGCTATTTTCATTTTTTTTTTTAAGAACTATTTATTTATTTATTTTGGTGGGGGAGGGGTGGGGAGGGAGGGGAGCAGGCGGGCCACTTCTATTGGTCTTTCATTTGTCCATTTTCATCCACATGCGCTCCAGAGCTCCAGCTCGGTAATTGGACACATCAGTCCAGCCGCTCCGCGGCACGTGGGATCTTCCCAGGCCAGGGCTCGAACAGGCGCCCCTTGCACTGCCAGGCGGTGTCCTTACCCACTGGACCACCAGGAAAGCCCTATTTTCATTTTTATTATGTAAGTGAATGAGTCCGCCTTGAACCTTGGTGTTACCCATTTCTCTTTTTCTCTATTTCTAGTCTTTTCCTCTGGCATAGTAGAAGAAACACACGCACACACACGCACACACAACAGAGCCAGATGCATTCTGATTCCTTCTGTTTTATTGAAATTAGGTTGTTCCCACTATATGTCATGTGATGATGGGCAAAGAATGTGTCTAAAAAATCTGCCCTGTGTGTGTATCTCCTCTATGAACCATCCATAGAGCTGAATGCCTATGGCAAACCAATTGCTCTGTAGACTTTTGTCCTCGTTATTAAACACTGAATGTGAAAAGCTAAGCATATAGAAGGAAGAGTTATCCTCTAGTTTATGTAAAGTCAGCAGTGAAAATAAAAATTGTGGCGTGTTTGTAGATGTTTATTTGCCTTACCTTATAGTCTTACGGCAGAGCTTTGTCTTCTGCAAACTTTTTTCCCCCAGCGATGACAATGGATTATTTCTGTAAGCAAGTGCTCTATCCATTATTAAATTGATTATTCAAATCTCATTTTAAAAAAGAAACCAGATGGCAATTTTCCATTATTTGTTGCTACTGACAACCACCAACCCTAAACTGAAAGATTTTCCTTTTTTTCTTTCTTCTACTGGCTAAAAGAGCCTCCTGCATTTCCATACAGACCAAATGTAGATTCCCATATTGGAAACAAATAGCCAATTACCAAACAAGATTGTTGTTATTGATTATTTTAGAATCATCTTTGCATTGACAGAGCTGTTGTTCTTTCGATGATTCCATAATTAACTTATCTATATTCAGGCAGAATAACTTTGTTCCCTGTAGTCATTCGGATGTGAGCATTATTGTTGTTATTTAGTTGTCATGACAGCAAGAAACATGTTTTTACATGTCCAGCATCCTGGTTATTTTAAGATCCTAATAAGTATGCCTTGCTAATGAATCAGAATAATGGCGATCCTGCAAAATAATGATTTTTAGAATTCTAAGGGAGGTCTTAAAATATAAATGCGAGATAATTGCTTGCACTTGCGATAATCATGAAGTATGTTCCTTTCACTCTGCTCACTCACTTGGCTCACTCACACACGTGACCTCTTCTTTTTCTCAGGTGAAAGCATTTATATACTTCTGTTTTGAAGTTAGCATCATTTGTGGCAATGGGACTTCTACTGGAGAACCTTTAAAATGAGCATTTGTCAGATCATCTCACAGCTGGGGCCACACTTAGCATGTTTGTACTCTTAGAAACCTAGTGTGGGATCCATCTCCAAATTCTTGAGTGGTTCATTTTTAACACTTTCTTTGCGTGCGTAAATTTACCTCTGTAGGTGTCTTCCACATGAGTACAAGTTGCTTGTTTTATGTAGCTGAAACCAAGAAGATTGTATTCCGATTGAGTGGGTTCTTGCAGGTCAACACGTTTTCCTTTTCCTGACTCCAGCTTCCCTTGTTTTTTTTTTTTCAAAAGACAAAAGAGTGAATGTATATAGAAGGAATAGTTATCCTCTAGTTTATGTAAAGTCAGCAGTGAAAATAAAAATTGTGGCGTGTTTGTAGATGTTTATTTGCCTTACCTTATAGTCTTACGGCAGAGCTTTGTCTTCTGCAAACTTTTTTCCCCCAGCGATGACAATGGATTATTTCTGTAAGCAAGTGCTCTATCCATTATTAAATTGATTATTCAAATCTCATTTTAAAAAAGAAACCAGATGGCAATTTTCCATTATTTGTTGCTACTGACAACCACCAACCCTAAACTGAAAGATTTTCCTTTTTTTCTTTCTTCTACTGGCTAAAAGAGCCTCCTGCATTTCCATACAGACCAAATGTAGATTCCCATATTGGAAACAAATAGCCAATTACCAAACAAGATTGTTGTTATTGATTATTTTAGAATCATCTTTGCATTGACAGAGCTGTTGTTCTTTCGATGATTCCATAATTAACTTATCTATATTCAGGCAGAATAACTTTGTTCCCTGTAGTCATTCGGATGTGAGCATTATTGTTGTTATTTAGTTGTCATGACAGCAAGAAACATGTTTTTACATGTCCAGCATCCTGGTTATTTTAAGATCCTAATAAGTATGCCTTGCTAATGAATCAGAATAATGGCGATCCTGCAAAATAATGATTTTTAGAATTCTAAGGGAGGTCTTAAAATATAAATGCGAGATAATTGCTTGCACTTGCGATAATCATGAAGTATGTTCCTTTCACTCTGCTCACTCACTTGGCTCACTCACACACGTGACCTCTTCTTTTTCTCAGGTGAAAGCATTTATATACTTCTGTTTTGAAGTTAGCATCATTTGTGGCAATGGGACTTCTACTGGAGAACCTTTAAAATGAGCATTTGTCAGATCATCTCACAGCTGGGGCCACACTTAGCATGTTTGTACTCTTAGAAACCTAGTGTGGGATCCATCTCCAAATTCTTGAGTGGTTCATTTTTAACACTTTCTTTGTGTGCGTAAATTTACCTCTGTAGGTGTCTTCCACATGAGTACAAGTTGCTTGTTTTAAGTAGCTGAAACCAAGAAGATTGTATTCCGATTGAGTGGGTTCTTGCAGGTCAACACGTTTTCCTTTTCCTGACTCCAGCTTCACTTGATTTTTTTTTTTCAAAAGACAAAAGAGTGAATGTATTAATGTTTAGAACAAAGTCGCCAGAGCTAATGTCCATGAAGGACATTTCTTGTTTTTGTTTAGTTGCTGAGTCACATCCAGCTCTTTTGTGGCCCCACAGACTGTAGCCCATAAGGCTCCTCTGTCCATGGGGTTTCCCAGGCAAGAATACCGGAGTGGGCTGCCAGTCACTTGATGTTCTGGGGTCTTTTGATCTTGCCAGGAGAGAGGGCATTCTAGTTACATAAAAGAAACTGGCCTTCAGTATGAAATATATGGTTGCAAACATCCTTGGATGGATCTTCAAGGTTAAAACTGTGGCCTTTGTAAGTTCAAGAGGATTTTTGAGACTTGCCAGTTCATAGCCAGCTAATTTCTTAGGTGTGGGGAGGAAATTGATAAACATTTTGGCCAGTCGTGCTAAATTCAAATTCTGGCCAAAACAATGAGAAAATTCCGTTTCCTTCTGCCTTAGTAAAATTGGGATTGTTTTGTCTTTTGGAGAATGCCTGGTTGTTAGGAGAGGGCCCAGCGGGGACTTGGACTGCCCCTTTTCTAGTGGCTTCTGCAGAACTCCCAAATAATTTAGTAGCTAACCACCACGTCCATACTGAATGTAACCCATGGTCTACTTCCCTTCACCTTCCAGAAGTGAAACACCTCTTTAGCATCAAGAAACATTTCCTGGTAGAAAGATTGTTTGTATGTTGCTCACCTGACACACACGTTGGTTCTACATTTCAGAATCTCAATTCTGGCAATTGGGAGAAACAACATTTTAATATATAAATGCTGTAATGGTAAAAATATGCTAGCATACATGTTAAGTTTCTAATCAAACACTGCAAAAATGCATTAATCAGTATTTCATAGTTCATTACAGTCTGACTAATTTTGAAATCCCTCATGTAAATTGATTAAATGTCTTCTGCAGGCAGATAAATGGGCTTTTGTTTTAAGCAACCTTTACGGAGAAAACCATAATTCTCTGTGACTCAATTCTTTCACATTTGTTCCTAGGCTTACTCTAGACAACTAGAATTTTCCTGTTTGCAATTGGACCTTCAGGCCCATTGTAACATACTCTATGGGCCTAAGTATCTATCTGAGTGTCTGCTTGGTGCCCAAACTTGGACTAAGTTCCAAGAGAGAAATGAAGGAAGCATGAGACATCATCCTTTCCCTTAATGTCCATTTTTGTTTTGTTGAGTTGCTGAGTCACATCCAGCTCTTTTGTGGCCCCACAGACTGTAGCCCATAAGGCTCCTCTGTCCATGGGGTTTCCCAGGCAAGAATACCGGAGTGGGCTGCCAGTCACTTGATGTTTTGGGGTCTTTTGATCTTGCCAGGAGAGAGGGCATTCTAGTTACATAAAAGAAACTGGCCTTCAGTATGAAATATATGGTTGCAAACATCCTTGGATGGATCTTCAAGGTTAAAACTGTGGCCTTTGTAAGTTCAAGAGGATTTTTGAGACTTGCCAGTTCATAGCCAGCTAATTTCTTAGGTGTGGGGAGGAAATTGATAAACATTTTGGCCAGTCGTGCTAAATTCAAATTCTGGCCAAAACAATGAGAAAATTCCGTTTCCTTCTGCCTTAGTAAAATTGGGATTGTTTTGTCTTTTGGAGAATGCCTGGTTGTTAGGAGAGGGCCCAGCGGGGACTTGGACTGCCCCTTTTCTAGTGGCTTCTGCAGAACTCCCAAATAATTTAGTAGCTAACCACCACGTCCATACTGAATGTAACCCATGGTCTACTTCCCTTCACCTTCCAGAAGTGAAACACCTCTTTAGCATCAAGAAACATTTCCTGGTAGAAAGATTGTTTGTATGTTGCTCACCTGACACACACGTTGGTTCTACATTTCAGAATCTCAATTCTGGCAATTGGGAGAAACAACATTTTAATATATAAATGCTGTAATGGTAAAAATATGCTAGCATACATGTTAAGTTTCTAATCAAACACTGCAAAAATGCATTAATCAGTATTTCATAGTTCATTACAGTCTGACTAATTTTGAAATCCCTCATGTAAATTGATTAAATGTCTTCTGCAGGCAGATAAATGGGCTTTTGTTTTAAGCAACCTTTACGGAGAAAACCATAATTCTCTGTGACTCAATTCTTTCACATTTGTTCCTAGGCTTACTCTAGACAACTAGAATTTTCCTGTTTGCAATTGGACCTTCAGGCCCATTGTAACATACTCTATGGGCCTAAGTATCTATCTGAGTGTCTGCTTGGTGCCCAAACTTGGACTAAGTTCCAAGAGAGAAATGAAGGAAGCATGAGACATCATCCTTTCCCTTATGGGGAGAGATGACTCATATAGGTGCACATGTGAAAGCAAAAAATATACTCACTTAATTGAGACTGGGAGGTGGAGCATAGCCTGTAAACTTTCTCTACTTTCTAAAAATATAAACCAACTCTGGATAGCTTTAAAAGAAGACTCTTTGGGACCCTGTGAACAGTAGCCTGCCAGGTTCCTCTGTTCATGAAATTCTTCAGGCAAGAATACTATAGTGGGTTGCTATGCCTTCCTCCAGGGGGTCCTCCCGTCCCAGGGATTGAACCCAAGTCTTCTGCATTGCAGGCAGATTCTTTACCATCTGAGCCACCAGGGGAGCCAAAAAGGAAGGAGGCTAGTTATTATTATTATTTTTTTTTTGGCCACTTCTATTGGTCTTTCGTTTATTTGTTTTCATGCATCTTTGTTCTTTGGTCTGCGTGGGCCTCCCATCACAGTGGACTTTCTCGTTGCAGAGCACCGGCTCTGGATACATGCACTCCAAAGTGCTGATTCAATAGTTGGACACATTGGTTCAGCTGCCCATGGCATGTGGGATCTTTCCAGGCCAGGGATCAAACCGGAGCCCCTTGCACTGCAAGGTAGTGTCTTTACCCACTGGACCACTAGGGAAGCCTCAGGCTGGTTATTTATTTGCAGAATTCTGGAGATGTTTTCATGTTAAAGCACAGAGAGGGAAGGAACCAGAGATTCAAAACTCTCAGGACTCTGTTTTTATCTTTACCTCTCTGACCTGTTTCCTTGAAGGCCAACCCCTCTACAAGGCTGGTGCCTCCTCCCAGGGAGATCTCCCAGTGTTTTCTCAGTGGAGAAAGGTTGTTCCCACCAGTTTCAGTAAGAAACTCCTCTTGGTTCAGCTAACTCATTTGGACCAATTCCTCTGGCCTCTAGAAGGATTCTGATTGGTTCACCTGATTCACTTGGACCAATCGCTAAGGTTGCCCAATGACTGTGGTTGATTTAACTAGGTCTTTTCCCCATAACCTCAGACCACAGGGCAGGGAAAGTAAATGCATTTAGGTCTCCTGACACCTTTCTGGGTCCTAGGGGAAGCAAATTGGGAGAAACAGCATTTTAATATATAAATGCTGTAATGGTAAAAATATGCTAGCATACATGTTAAGTTTCTAATCAAACACTGCAAAAATGCATGAATCAGTATTTCATAGTTCATTACAGTCTGACTACTTGAAGAGGAAGACTAGGCCGTATAACCCAGAAGGGGGCATTAGAGCAAGGAATGGGGATATCCAGGGAGAGTGTTCTCTTGGGGAGTGGGAGAAAGATCTGTCCTAGGAAGATAGTGTACTGGGGGACAGTAAGAGATACAAGTGGCGGGACTGTGTGAGACCAAATATAGCTGGACTTGGAAGTCTTTCAGAGAGCCTGTTCTTGAGTGGCCAGAAGGGAAGGAAATATTGTCTATTCAAGAGCAGAGGAACAGAACGGTTATGTAGGCCAGTTGGATGAGTGGTGTAAGAGATACAATTTGCTGGAGACTGATGCGGGGACCTGGAAAAGATGTGGCAGTACAGTGGAAATGAGAGGGTCTGCGTGGGCCTCCCATCACAGTGGACTTTCTCGTTGCAGAGCACCGGCTCTGGATACATGCACTCCAAAGTGCTGATTCAATAGTTGGACACATTGGTTCAGCTGCCCATGGCATGTGGGATCTTTCCAGGCCAGGGATCAAACCGGAGCCCCTTGCACTGCAAGGTAGTGTCTTTACCCACTGGACCACTAGGGAAGCCTCAGGCTGGTTATTTATTTGCAGAATTCTGGAGATGTTTTCATGTTAAAGCACAGAGAGGGAAGGAACCAGTGATTCAAAACTCTCAGGACTCTGTTTTTATCTTTACCTCTCTGACCTGTTTCCTTGAAGGCCAACCCCTCTACAAGGCTGGTGCCTCCTCCCAGGGAGATCTCCCAGTGTTTTCTCAGTGGAGAAAGGTTGTTCCCACCAGTTTCAGTAAGAAACTCCTCTTGGTTCAGCTAACTCATTTGGACCAATTCCTCTGGCCTCTAGAAGGATTCTGATTGGTTCACCTGATTCACTTGGACCAATCGCTAAGGTTGCCCAATGACTGTGGTTGATTTAACTAGGTCTTTTCCCCATAACCTCAGACCACAGGGCAGGGAAAGTAAATGCATTTAGGTCTCCTGACACCTTTCTGGGTCCTAGGGGAAGCAAATTGGGAGAAACAGCATTTTAATATATAAATGCTGTAATGGTAAAAATATGCTAGCATACATGTTAAGTTTCTAATCAAACACTGCAAAAATGCATGAATCAGTATTTCATAGTTCATTACAGTCTGACTACTTGAAGAGGAAGACTAGGCCGTATAACCCAGAAGGGGGCATTAGAGCAAGGAATGGGGATATCCAGGGAGAGTGTTCTCTTGGGGAGTGGGAGGAAGATCTGTCCTAGGAAGATAGTGTACTGGGGGACAGTAAGAGATACAAGTGGCGGGACTGTGTGAGACCAAATATAGCTGGACTTGGAAGTCTTTCAGAGAGCCTGTTCTTGAGTGGCCAGAAGGGAAGGAAATATTGTCTATTCAAGAGCAGAGGAACAGAACGGTTATGTAGGCCAGTTGGATGAGTGGTGTAAGAGATACAATTTGCTGGAGACTGATGCGGGGACCTGGAAAAGATGTGGCAGTACAGTGGAAATGAGAGGGCTGTGTGTATACGCCAATGCCACTCTCCAACTTACCTCTCCCCGCATTTCCCCAGGTAACCATAAGCTTGTGTCATATATCTGTTCTGTAACTCTGTTTTTGTTTTGTGAATAAACTCAGTTGCATAAATTTTCTAGATTCCACATATAAGAACTATCATACAATACTTGTCCTTCTCTGTTTGACTTACTTGACTCAGTATGACAATCTCTAGGTCCATTCATGTCATTATAAATGGACTGAGTTATATTTCATTGTATACATGTGTCACATCTTCTATACATTACTACTTATAAAATAGATAACTAATGAGGACCTACTATATACCATAGGACACTCAGGGCTCTATAATGGACTATATTGGGAAAGAATCAGAAGGAGAATGAAGATATGTACATATATGAGTGCTGTACAGCAGAAATTTATATAGCATTATAAATCAATGAGAGTTTTTCTAAATCAACTAGAAAACTAGAAAAAGTCCAGTAAGAAATTTTTAGAAACATTACATGACAGTTGTATCTCAATATAGTTGATAAAAATTAAAAAATAATAAGAGGATGGATCCCAGTGACCTCCTCCCCGGCAGAGACAGCAGAGCTGGGTAGAAGATGAGGGTGGGGATTGAATTTGAGAGCTCTGAAGAATGGAATTTTTCAGAAAGAGATCTATTTAGTGGGATATAATAATAAATTGTAACTATAATGATAGCTCACATATATTGAGGATTTTTATGTTCCAGGCACTGTTCTAAGTGTTTACATGCATGCACTCATTTACTCAGCCCTATTCCATGAAAAGAGAAGCCTGGCAGGCTATAGTCCATGGGGTCACAAAGGGTCGGAAAGGACTGAGGTGACTTAGCACACATGCATCAGGTGGATAGTGTTAGCATCTTCATTTTTCTATGATGAAATGGGGCACAGAGATGCTAAGCTGCATGCCTGCAATCACACAGGTACAAGGACTGGGACTTACTTGTGAGCCCAGAGTCCGTGAGCCCAGAGTCCAAGAGTCCAGAGTCTTTTATGGTTGAGAGTCTACACAGAATGGGGCCAGCTGTTAGCAGGTGGAGCTTTAGAAGAAGTGGGCCCACCCCACTCATCATGCTATGGTCAGTAGGGAGAGGCTGGAAACCGTTGAGGGGAGATGGGAGAATGAGTTAGAAGAATGAACACAATGTGAGACTCAGGCTGACCATGACAGGAAAAGCTCAACAGGATTTTAAGTCTCAAACTTGGAGAACTAAGAAAGGCACCCCAATTCGTCAAGCTGACTGTTTCCTCCCAAAGATGGGCTTCATTCACGTGAAAATCTTCGTCCCATCTTGCTTTTTAAGAGAAGAGATTAAAGGATGATTCCCGAAGTAGAACCTGGATCCCTAAGTCAGGGCGTTAAATGCTCTGAGGTGGTCACACAGATGTTTGGGGATAATATTTTTATTTGAATGTATTTCAGAGGGCTTGTAACTGCCACATGAAAATGATGGATCTGATGGACTTCCTTTCTTCGGATGAGGATGGTTGTTTTGTTGTTGTTGTTGTTAGGTTAAGCAAAATTTTTAAAAGTAAATTTTAGAACAGATGGCATGCAGATATAAGAAAAGTTGCCAAGATGGAGTGAAAATGATGGTTTGGGGCCAAGGTCAGGTTCCTGCTGTCCTGGCCCCAGACAGCAGGTCCCATATTGCCTCTATTTATAATCAGCCTCTCACCTACTCACGTGGGCACTTCCTGTCCTTTACAGAAGCTCTGGCTGACTCCTCACCATTCCTACACACCTCAGAGAATGCCCCTGTACTCATCCTTCCATTCTTGCTTTCCTGCCATCTGCACTGCCTCTGGATCCATTTTTTCTCGTCAGAATCCTACCTTTCATTTCCGTATCCTATGGTTTTATTCACATATGCCAAGACTAGCAAATGCAGATGCCTCCCAGGGCCATTCAGGTAATGTAAGTTGAGGTGACTTAGCACACATGCATCAGGTGGATAGTGTTAGCATCTTCATTTTTCTATGATGAAATGGGGCACAGAGATGCTAAGCTGCATGCCTGCAATCACACAGGTACAAGGACTGGGACTTACTTGTGAGCCCAGAGTCCGTGAGCCCAGAGTCCAAGAGTCCAGAGTCTTTTATGGTTGAGAGTCTACACAGAATGGGGCCAGCTGTTAGCAGGTGGAGCTTTAGAAGAAGTGGGCCCACCCCACTCATCATGCTATGGTCAGTAGGGAGAGGCTGGAAACCGTTGAGGGGAGATGGGAGAATGAGTTAGAAGAATGAACACAATGTGAGACTCAGGCTGACCATGACAGGAAAAGCTCAACAGGATTTTAAGTCTCAAACTTGGAGAACTAAGAAAGGCACCCCGATTCGTCAAGCTGACTGTTTCCTCCCAAAGATGGGCTTCATTCACGTGAAAATCTTCGTCCCATCTTGCTTTTTAAGAGAAGAGATTAAAGGATGATTCCCCAAAGTAGAACCTGGATCCCTAAGTCAGGGCGTTAAATGCTCTGAGGTGGTCACACAGATGTTTGGGGATAATATTTTTATTTGAATGTATTTCAGAGGGCTTGTAACTGCCACATGAAAATGATGGATCTGATGGACTTCCTTTCTTCGGATGAGGATGGTTGTTTTTTTGTTGTTGTTGTTAGGTTAAGCAAAATTTTTAAAAGTAAATTTTAGAACAGATGGCATGCAGATATAAGAAAAGTTGCCAAGATGGAGTGAAAATGATGGTTTGGGGCCAAGGTCAGGTTCCTGCTGTCCTGGCCCCAGACAGCAGGTCCCATATTGCCTCTATTTATAATCAGCCTCTCACCTACTCACGTGGGCACTTCCTGTCCTTTACAGAAGCTCTGGCTGACTCCTCACCATTCCTACACACCTCAGAGAATGCCCCTGTACTCATCCTTCCATTCTTGCTTTCCTGCCATCTGCACTGCCTCTGGATCCATTTTTTCTCGTCAGAATCCTACCTTTCATTTCCGTATCCTATGGTTTTATTCACATATGCCAAGACTAGCAAATGCAGATGCCTCCCAGGGCCATTCAGGTAATGTAAGTTGACTGAAGTGGACAGACCAGGCTGGCTCAAAGACTACAGGGTGTGGCGAGACTTCTGGGGAACTTGAAAGAGGATCCTTCACAAAAAGGTGGACAAATGTGATCTCTAAAAGGATAGGCTCTCCAGTTCAGTTCAGTTTAGTCATTGAGTCGTGTCTGACTCTTTGTGACCCTATGGACTTCAGCACACCAGGCTTCCCTGTCCTTCACCATCTCCTGGAGCTTGCTCAAATTCATGTCCATTGACTCATTGATGCCATCCAACCATCTTGTCCACTGTCACCCCCTTCTCCTTCTGCCTTCTATTTTTCCTAGCATTAGGGTCTTTTCTAATGTGTCATCTCTTTGCATAAGGTGGCCAAAGTATAGGAGCTTCAACATTAGCATCAATCCTTCCAATGAGTATTCAGGGTTGGTTTCCTTTAGGATGGACTGGTTTGATCTCCTTGCAGTCCAAAAGCCTTCTCCAACACCACACTTCAAAGACATCACTTCTTTGGTGCTCAGCCTTCTTTATGGTCCAACATTTATATCCACACATGATAACTGGGAAAATCAAGACTACTGGGCTCTCCAGAGAGAATGCACAGTTTGGCTAGACTTGCTTTTCAAGCTCTTTGCTACTTCTAGCATGTGTTACAGGACATGCTCTAAGTGTAAGGGGCAGGTGACCAAGGAGTGGCAGTTACGTGGATGGAGCTCTGTGAAGATGTGCAACTTTGTGTTCAGGGGCACCCATGCTGTGAGACCAAAACAGAGACAAGTTCTTCCTCCGCCTCCTTGAAGCCTTCCCTGATTGCCATCCTCTCCTTCTGCATTGGGGCAGATTTCTTCCGTCTCTAGGCACCCAGGTCCCAAGTGATGAGGACCCTAAGGAGTGACAGCATCTGAGAGAGTAGGCAAAGTCTCTAGGGGACTTTACAGCCCCCACATCACATGCTGAGACAAAGAGGCTCTACACACTTAGGTGACAAGAAAGGATCAGGAGAATCAAGCCTCACAGTTAGTCCTGAATCAACTCTCTGTTCAAGGCCAAACCCACCATAGAACGTTGCAAGGTGGCCCAGACCTGCCCATGGAGCACCCCTCTCAGCTGCCCAGGCTGGAGTTTCCTCTCTGTCCCCTTAGGCTTGCCTCCTGTGATAACACGTGAACGTAGCTGGTACCTCTTCCTATGGCTCAAAGACTACAGGGTGTGGCGAGATCGGGGGGGAAATCTCGTACTTCTTAAAGGATAGGCTCTCCAGTTCAGTTCAGTTTAGTCATTGAGTCGTGTCTGACTCTTTGTGACCCTATGGACTTCAGCACACCAGGCTTCCCTGTCCTTCACCATCTCCTGGAGCTTGCTCAAATTCATGTCCATTGACTCATTGATGCCATCCAACCATCTTGTCCACTGTCACCCCCTTCTCCTTCTGCCTTCTATTTTTCCTAGCATTAGGGTCTTTTCTAATGTGTCATCTCTTTGCATAAGGTGGCCAAAGTATAGGAGCTTCAACATTAGCATCAGTCCTTCCAATGAGTATTCAGGGTTGGTTTCCTTTAGGATGGACTGGTTTGATCTCCTTGCAGTCCAAAAGCCTTCTCTAACACCACACTTCAAAGACATCACTTCTTTGGTGCTCAGCCTTCTTTATGGTCCAACATTTATATCCACACATGATAACTGGGAAAATCAAGACTACTGGGCTCTCCAGAGAGAATGCACAGTTTGGCTAGACTTGCTTTTCAAGCTCTTTGCTACTTCTAGCATGTGTTACAGGACATGCTCTAAGTGTAAGGGGCAGGTGACCAAGGAGTGGCAGTTACGTGGATGGAGCTCTGTGAAGATGTGCAACTTTGTGTTCAGGGGCACCCATGCTGTGAGACCAAAACAGAGACAAGTTCTTCCTCCGCCTCCTTGAAGCCTTCCCTGATTGCCATCCTCTCCTTCTGCATTGGGGCAGATTTCTTCCGTCTCTAGGCACCCAGGTCACAAGTGATGAGGACCCTAAGGAGTGACAGCATCTGAGAGAGTAGGCAAAGTCTCTAGGGGACTTTACAGCCCCCACATCACATGCTGAGACAAAGAGGCTCTACACACTTAGGTGACAAGAAAGGATCAGGAGAATCAAGCCTCACAGTTAGTCCTGAATCAACTCTCTGTTCAAGGCCAAACCCACCATAGAACGTTGCAAGGTGGCCCAGACCTGCCCATGGAGCACCCCTCTCAGCTGCCCAGGCTGGAGTTTCCTCTCTGTCCCCTTAGGCTTGCCTCCTGTGATAACACGTGAACGTAGCTGGTACCTCTTCCTATGCCTATCATCTTGGCCTAGGGCTGCTCCCACTCCCATGTGGCAGTTTAATTCACTCACTTGCCACATCCCCAAAATGCAGCCATCCTGGGTTAGGTCTTAAATGGAGATGAAGACCTCAGAGCCCTGGTGCATAGGAGCTTGCAGCCTGTTGCAGGGAAGCAGGGGTCCACCCAGTGTGGACAGTGAAAGGAGTCATAGTAGGTGCTGTTCTCTGTTCCATGCATCCTAGAGGAGAGCAGCAGATGAGACAGGGGAAAAGAAGGGTAGGAAGGGATGGAGAGGGCAGTCTTCCTGAAGAGGCATTCTGATCTAGGCTTTCCAGCGGGTAGAACTGTCCTCAGAGATCTGGGGAGAGAAACACCCAGGGTCTCAGTGACCCCAGGCCTGCATTCCAAGCCAAACTATAAAGTGCACTTGGAATGTACGTATGAAATTGAAAGTCAGTTATGAAATACAGTGTCAAATATTCTCTTTAACATATTATCCTTTTTATTTTCAACTGACAGTCTGGCAGTGGATGGTCTTTGAAGACCCTCAAGGATCTTAAATGGTTCTGTTAGTCAGATAAAAAAAATCCAGTTAAAGAAAGGCAGAGAAAACTGATTCTTTAACTGACTGATTTTGTGCCTGAGTTTTCACGCCTTTTGGCTAACATTATTGAGGTTTTGATGGATTTTTTTTTTTCTTTTCATTCATCATGAGACACAAGTAACTGGTGGGGTTAGAAGCAGCAGCCTTAAGTGACTTTTGTTCTTACCCTCTGGATTGACTGATGTGATGGGTACCGCCAGGATAAGTCATCTCTGTAAGGGACCAGGGGAAGGGATCGGTTTCCTTTGAGCAAACCACAGGGACTCTGGAGCTGGAATCTGCTCACAACATGACCTCCCGAGTTTTTGTTTATTTTATTTTTATTTCTCTTTCAGATTCATCTGAGAAGGAAAAGATCTATGTGGAGAACAGAGTGTCCCTAGGTTTGCCTTTTTGCTTTAACTTTTCTGTCTGATCCTTCCTTGCCATGGACCCTCAGCTGCCCAGGCTGGAGTTTCCTCTCTGTCCCCTTAGGCTTGCCTCCTGTGATAACACGTGAACGTAGCTGGTACCTCTTCCTATGCCTATCATCTTGGCCTAGGGCTGCTCCCACTCCCATGTGGCAGTTTAATTCACTCACTTGCCACATCCCCAAAATGCAGCCATCCTGGGTTAGGTCTTAAATGGAGATGAAGACCTCAGAGCCCTGGTGCATAGGAGCTTGCAGCCTGTTGCAGGGAAGCAGGGGTCCACCCAGTGTGGACAGTGAAAGGAGTCATAGTAGGTGCTGTTCTCTGTTCCATGCATCCTAGAGGAGAGCAGCAGATGAGACAGGGGAAAAGAAGGGTAGGAAGGGATGGAGAGGGCAGTCTTCCTGAAGAGGCATTCTGATCTAGGCTTTCCAGCGGGTAGAATTGTCCTCAGAGATCTGGGGAGAGAAACACCCAGGGTCTCAGTGACCCCAGGCCTGCATTCCAAGCCAAACTATAAAGTGCACTTGGAATGTACGTATGAAATTGAAAGTCAGTTATGAAATACAGTGTCAAATATTCTCTTTAACATATTATCCTTTTTATTTTCAACTGACAGTCTGGCAGTGGATGGTCTTTGAAGACCCTCAAGGATCTTAAATGGTTCTGTTAGTCAGATAAAAAAAATCCAGTTAAAGAAAGGCAGAGAAAACTGATTCTTTAACTGACTGATTTTGTGCCTGAGTTTTCACGCCTTTTGGCTAACATTATTGAGGTTTTGATGGATTTTTTTTTTTCTTTTCATTCATCATGAGACACAAGTAACTGGTGGGGTTAGAAGCAGCAGCCTTAAGTGACTTTTGTTCTTACCCTCTGGATTGACTGATGTGATGGGTACCGCCAGGATAAGTCATCTCTGTAAGGGACCAGGGGAAGGGATCGGTTTCCTTTGAGCAAACCACAGGGACTCTGGAGCTGGAATCTGCTCACAACATGACCTCCCGAGTTTTTGTTTATTTTATTTTTATTTCTCTTTCAGATTCATCTGAGAAGGAAAAGATCTATGTGGAGAACAGAGTGTCCCTAGGTTTGCCTTTTTTTGCTTTAACTTTTCTGTCTGATCCCTTCCTTGCCAAATTCTGAGTCTATGGAAAAATTGACCCCATCCTCTGTGTGTCATTAATAAAATTAGGATTTATGTTTTCTCCCCAAGAATGTTATGATGGAGAAACCACAGACACATAGTTAAGCCCTTTCATCTTGTTGTCTGAAAGACATGGCTTCTATCTGAGTAATTAGCTCATCACTGTTATCTGATGAAGGAACAACATGCAAAGGTGAGGCTTTTGTTTTTAATGATGTTGTGAGTTTCTTTACCTGGATTCTTCCTCAGCAAGCAATGAGTCAGCTCTGGAATGCATGCCTTCCACGTCTAAAATATTAATAAATCTCAGGTGCCAAGTTGTTCTCTCTGCGTGTCTAACATTTCCCTTATCCTGCCATCTAAAGGATGCTTTCATGCCATGCTTTAGTGCCAAGAGCATCTTCCGGCCTAAATGGTAACCTCAGCAGAAAAGATGCCTCTCCGGATGGATTCTGTGTCTTGACAAATCAATAGCTCCCAACCTGCCAGCCCTCCCTCTCCCTTGGCTCAGCCCTCAGTTTCAACCCCACGGAGGCCATGTTCATTCTACTGCTTCGCCATGGGCTGATTTCATCAAGGGGGCTCTCGATGAATTAGCTCCAGGGACTTACCTCCAGAGGTGGTTGTACTCAGCTCATGTTCATGTTGGGAGGTGAGAATAAAGCACGTGTGGTGCTGGGGTGGGAGTGGGAAGACTGAGTCAGATTCTGTCCCTCAAAAGGATTATTGAGGTTTTGATGGATTTTTTTTTCTTTTCATTCATCATGAGACACAAGTAACTGGTGGGGTTAGAAGCAGCAGCCTTAAGTGACTTTTGTTCTTACCTCTGGATTGACTGATGTGATGGGTACCGCCAGGATAAGTCATCTCTGTAAGGGACCAGGGGAAGGGATCGGTTTCCTTTGAGCAAACCACAGGGACTCTGGAGCTGGAATCTGCTCACAACATGACCTCCCGAGTTTTTGTTTATTTTATTTTTATTTCTCTTTCAGATTCATCTGAGAAGGAAAAGATCTACGTGGAGAACAGAGTGTCCCTAGGTTTGCCTTTTTTTGCTTTAACTTTTCTGTCTGATCCCTTCCTTGCCAAATTCTGAGTCTATGGAAAAATTGACCCCATCCTCTGTGTGTCATTAATAAAATTAGGATTTATGTTTTCTCCCCAAGAATGTTATGATGGAGAAACCACAGACACATAGTTAAGCCCTTTCATCTTGTTGTCTGAAAGACATGGCTTCTATCTGAGTAATTAGCTCATCACTGTTATCTGATGAAGGAACAACATGCAAAGGTGAGGCTTTTGTTTTTAATGATGTTGTGAGTTTCTTTACCTGGATTCTTCCTCAGCAAGCAATGAGTCAGCTCTGGAATGCATGCCTTCCACGTCTAAAATATTAATAAATCTCAGGTGCCAAGTTGTTCTCTCTGCGTGTCTAACATTTCCCTTATCCTGCCATCTAAAGGATGCTTTCATGCCATGCTTTAGTGCCAAGAGCATCTTCCGGCCTAAATGGTAACCTCAGCAGAAAAGATGCCTCTCCGGATGGATTCTGTGTCTTGACAAATCAATAGCTCCCAACCTGCCAGCCCTCCCTCTCCCTTGGCTCAGCCCTCAGTTTCAACCCCACGGAGGCCATGTTCATTCTACTGCTTCGCCATGGGCTGATTTCATCAAGGGGGCTCTCAATGAATTAGCTCCAGGGACTTACCTCCAGAGGTGGTTGTACTCAGCTCATGTTCATGTTGGGAGGTGAGAATAAAGCACGTGTGGTGCTGGGGTGGGAGTGGGGAAGACTGAGTGAGGAGGCCAGATTCTGTCCCTCTGGGGTGAAGGGAGGAAGTGCCAACCAGAGAAGGGTCCTGGAGCTCAGCCCTTAGAACACAGAAGATGGAATGATGCTGGGTGTTGCCGCTGGCCGGAGGACAAAGCACCTCAGGCTTCCTAGTCAAGAGGAAATGAACATCTTGCTATCCACCATCTTACCAACTGTGTCCTCCTCCTTTGCTTAGGATGTCAGGCCTGTCTGAAGCATGGAGTCTTGTTCAGGAGGTTGTGATGAAGTACGGCGGGGTGTTTCTACATTCTGTGTTCAAGGAGCACATAGCCATGGTCCCAGCAAAGGGCAGAGAGGTGCATTTTGAGGTACAGAGCATTAGTTGGTTTTGCCCATTCAACCTCCTTATGAATTTTGCAGGCGGCTGCGGAGGTTGGTATGTGGCCATGAAGGATATTTCATTTGCTTTTTAGAAAAGGACCTTTTCAGGACTTTCCTGGTAGTCCAGAGGTTAAGAGTCTGCCATGTGTTTCGGGGGGACACGGGTCTGATCTCTGGCCAGGGAACTGAGATCCCACGTGTCGTGGAGCAACTCAGCCCAGGAGTCACACCTAGAGAGGCCGCACTCCAACGAGAGGACTGCGTGCTGCAACAAAAGATCCCACAGGATGCAAAGAAGATCTTCTGTGCAGCAACTAAGAATAAGTGAATTAAAACAAGCCAACAACAATGAAAACAAAAGGACCTTTTTCCATCCTCCCTTGTGGAACAAATGAAAAACAAGGGACTTTTCCATCCTCCCTTGTGGATAGTTGAACTGAAGCCTCAAGAACCAAGTGCCCTACCACCCCATCCTGGCCAGGAGGGAACATGAGGTCTCAGTGCAGTCAGTCACATACTCCCTGGAGATTTTGAATCTTGAACAGGGCCTTGCGAAAGAACAGAAACTGGCCATGGGCTGATTTCATCAAGGGGGCTCTCGATGAATTAGCTCCAGGGACTTACCTCCAGAGGTGGTTGTACTCAGCTCATGTTCATGTTGGGAGGTGAGAATAAAGCACGTGTGGTGCTGGGGTGGGAGTGGGGAAGACTGAGTGAGGAGGCCAGATTCTGTCCCTCTGGGGTGAAGGGAGGAAGTGCCAACCAGAGAAGGGTCCTGGAGCTCAGCCCTTAGAACACAGAAGATGGAATGATGCTGGGTGTTGCCGCTGGCCGGAGGACAAAGCACCTCAGGCTTCCTAGTCAAGAGGAAATGAACATCTTGTTATCCACCATCTTACCAACTGTGTCCTCCTCCTTTGCTTAGGATGTCAGGCCTGTCTGAAGCATGGAGTCTTGTTCAGGAGGTTGTGATGAAGTACGGCGGGGTGTTTCTACATTCTGTGTTCAGGAGCACATAGCCATGGTCCCAGCAAAGGGCAGAGAGGTGCATTTTGAGGTACAGAGCATTAGTTGGTTTTGCCCATTCAACCTCCTTATGAATTTTGCAGGCGGCTGGGGAGGTTGGTATGTGGCCATGAAGGATATTTCATTTGCTTTTTAGAAAAGGACCTTTTCAGGACTTTCCTGGTAGTCCAGAGGTTAAGAGTCTGCCATGTGTTTCGGGGGGACACGGGTCTGATCTCTGGCCAGGGAACTGAGATCCCACGTGTCGTGGAGCAACTCAGCCCAGGAGTCACACCTAGAGAGGCCGCACTCCAACGAGAGGACTGCGTGCTGCAACAAAAGATCCCACAGGATGCAAAGAAGATCTTCTGTGCAGCAACTAAGAATAAGTGAATTAAAACAAGCCAACAACAATGAAAAACAAAAGGACCTTTTTCCATCCTCCCCTTGTGGATAGCTTTAGGAAGCCTGTCAAGAACCAAGTGCCCTACCACCCCATCCTGGCCAGGAGGGAACATGAGGTCTCAGTGCAGTCAGTCACATACTCCCTGGAGATTTTGAATCTTGAACAGGGCCTTGCAAGAACAGAAACAGAAAGACTGGCCCTTTGATTCCAGGGGCTGTGCTCAGGCAGGAGCATGGGTTAACCTCACACTAAGCCTCAGATGGACCTTGGTGCTGCCATTGGCTGGGTCTGGTTTCATAGCCTTCCTTTTAGATTAGGGTTGCCCCACAGTGTTCCAAGATATTTCTCTTCTGTTTGAGGGTGGACGGTAGTCTCTTACAAACAACCCTAACTCATATAGGTAGTTTAAGGATCTGCAGTAGGACTTTTTGAAATACAACTTTTTATTTACAAGGTTGTTACTGAAAATCAATTGCACAGCAAGGGCTTCTTGGGACAGAGGACAGCTGGCTATAGGGATCGGAAAATGAATGTTAAGTTTTGACTGAGATCGTTTTGCTGATAATGATAAGTGATAGGTGATACCTTATTATTTGGCACTCTGCTAAGGACATAATATGAATAATGTTTTATTGCTGACAAGAACTTATGTGACTGGCATGGTAAGTGTCACCCTTCTTTACAGATGAGAAAATTGAGACCCAAATGGGAAGCACTTTGACCAAGGTCACTGTAAAGGTGGTGGAGCTGGTACTTGAACCAGGATGGACTCTCTCCAAGGCTCTGGATTTCTGCTACGCGTCTTGCATTGATTCTCAAGTTCATCTCTATGTCAAATCCAGTGGTTCTCAACCAGCAATGATTCCGCTGCCTCAGCGGATGTTTGCTCATTATCTGACAGCATGTGATTATCACACCAGGATAGGAGACTGCTCCTGGCATCTAGTGGGTGGAGGCCAGAGAGGCTCACAGCATCCAACAAAGTACAGGACAGCCCCTGACAACCAGGATGTTCCAGACCTCATGTATCCGTAGTGGTAATGCTGAGAGAGCCTTTCTCTGCACAATTCGAAACCAAAAAGTTTGAAACTATGATGTATTGGCCAGAAACCGAGACAGGTGATAGCCAACAGGGAAAGATTTTCTTCCTTTGTAATCACTTATCTCCACTGAATTTGTCTTTCTTTTTCCTTTTCTTTCCTTCCTAGCTGTTTGGAGAAGGGCACAGCCATTTCCTCCTCTTCTTCCGGGTTAGGCCAAGCATGCCCTACCACCCCATCCTGGCCAGGAGGGAACATGAGGTCTCAGTGCAGTCAGTCACATACTCCTGGAGATTTTGAATCTTGAACAGGGCCATGCAAGAACAGAAACAGAAAGACTGGCCCTTTGATTCCAGGGGCTGTGCTCAGGCAGGAGCATGGGTTAACCTCACACTAAGCCTCAGATGGACCTTGGTGCTGCCATTGGCTGGGTCTGGTTTCATAGCCTTCCTTTTAGATTAGGGTTGCCCCACAGTGTTCCAAGATATTTCTCTTCTGTTTGAGGGTGGACGGTAGTCTCTTACAAACAACCCTAACTCATATAGGTAGTTTAAGGATCTGCAGTAGGACTTTTTGAAATACAACTTTTTATTTACAAGGTTGTTACTGAAAATCAATTGCACAGCAAGGGCTTCTTGGGACAGAGGACAGCTGGCTATAGGGATCGGAAAATGAATGTTAAGTTTTGACTGAGATCGTTTTGCTGATAATGATAAGTGATAGGTGATACCTTATTATTTGGCACTCTGCTAAGGACATAATATGAATAATGTTTTATTGCTGACAAGAACTTATGTGACTGGCATGGTAAGTGTCACCCTTCTTTACAGATGAGAAAATTGAGACCCAAATGGGAAGCACTTTGACCAAGGTCACTGTAAAGGTGGTAGAGCTGGTACTTGAACCAGGATGGACTCTCTCCAAGGCTCTGGATTTCTGCTACGCGTCTTGCATTGATTCTCAAGTTCATCTCTATGTCAAATCCAGTGGTTCTCAACCAGCAATGATTCCGCTGCCTCAGCGGATGTTTGCTCATTATCTGACAGCGTGTGATTATCACACCAGGATAGGAGACTGCTCCTGGCATCTAGTGGGTGGAGGCCAGAGAGGCTCACAGCATCCAACAAAGTACAGGACAGCCCCTGACAACCAGGATGTTCCAGACCTCATGTATCCGTAGTGGTAATGCTGAGAGAGCCTTTCTCTGCACAATTCGAAACCAAAAAGTTTGAAACTATGATGTATTGGCCAGAAACCGAGACAGGTGATAGCCAACAGGGAAAGATTTTCTTCCTTTGTAATCACTTATCTCCACTGAATTTGTCTTTCTTTTTCCTTTTCTTTCCTTCCTAGCTGTTTGGAGAAGGGCACAGCCATTTCCTCCTCCCTTCTTCCGCCCCTTCCCTTTAGCCGTTAGCCACTTTAGAAATGTTTTTACTGGCTTGGAGTCATCCAGCCTCTGCTTATTAATAATTTCCCTTGGCATCTGCTGCTGCCTTCCTGTTAATGGCTCAGACCAGAGAGAGGCCCACCACAAGGAGAACCCCATCGTGTCAGGCGCCTGCTCAGCCAAGGGGTTAACACCGTTTTTCCTGCCCAGAAAGTGGTCTAAGTGAAAGTGAGCTAAGTGCTCGATGATCACACTAGGAGGCTAAAGGCACTGAAGGAGCTGTTATGATCAATCAGATAAATAAATATGCCTTTCCAAAATTGTCTACAGCTTTATTTATAGAAGGGGCCCAAATGGCTTGGAAAGAATCTGCTTAAGAAGCTCTTACATCTTCTGATAATCCTCAAGGAGTTGGATGAAACACTGTAGGGTTGTTTAATGATTCTGTGAGATAAGCCAAGATGTCCCCACCTGCCGCGGGTGGGTGTGTGAAAAGGAAGCCTTGTCTCTTCCTGGGAAATGAAGAGCAAGATGCTCCAGATTCTACCCAGCCTGTGACATCTTCCCACCCCCAAGCTATAGCAGGTGCACTGGGGGAGGTGGGCACCTGCTGCCCATAGAAAGCTGCTGTCCATTTCCTGGGAGGGGGCACACAGCCTATAGGCCACCTGATGTAAAGAGCCGACTCCTTGAATGAGACTCTAATGCTGGGAAAGACTGAGGGCAGCAGAAGGGGCTGACAGAGGATGAGGCGGTTGGATGGCATCACTGACTCAATGGACATGAAATCTGGGAGATCATGAAGGACAGGGAAGCCTGACATGCTGTGGTCCACGAGGTCACAAAGAGCTGGATATGACTTAATGACTAAATAACAATAAGACTGTTGGCTGGCCAACTTGAACTTAAAATTGCTATTGGATTGGTTGCCAACCTTAGGAGATTGCACACAGAAGTCTTCATTTCTGGTTTTCATTTAAAAAAAAAAAAAGAAAAGAGAGGATTTGGCAGCCCTGGTACAATTCAGCAACAGCTGCCCACTTTAGTCCCTCCATTGAAAATGTCCTTGCCCAGTCTCCCTCAGGAAACTTCCTGAGCGACCCGTGCAAGAACTGATTCCTGTGGTCTCTGTCCTGAAGAAGCAGTATTTGCTTTGGTCACCATTTGAGAGTAGTTTGGGGCTTCCCAGGTGGTACTAGTGGTAAAGAATCCACCTTTCAATGCAGGAGACATAAGAGATTCAAGTTCAATCCCTCAGCTGGAAAGATCTCCTGGAGAAGGGTATGGCAACCCACTCTAGTATCCTTGCCTGGAGAATCTTGCAGAAGAGCTTGGCAGACCACAGTCCATAGAGTTGCAGTGAGTCATTTAGAGTCACACAGACTGATGTCGCTTAGCACACACATACAGAACAAAACCAAAGCAAACAAAAAGGAGGCGGAATCATAGGATTCTGGAGTCAGGCCAGGAGGTGATGCTGGAAGTTAATCCTCAAGGAGTTGGATGAAACACTGTAGGATTGTTTAATGATTCTGTGAGATAAGCCAAGATGTCCCCACCTGCCGCGGGTGTGTGTGTGAAAAGGAAGCCTTGTCTCTTCCTGGGAAATGAAGAGCAAGATGCTCCAGATTCTACCCAGCCTGTGACATCTTCCCACCCCCAAGCTATAGCAGGTGCACTGGGGGAGGTGGGCACCTGCTGCCCATAGAAAGCTGCTGTCCATTTCCTGGGAGGGGGCACACAGCCTATAGGCCACCTGATGTAAAGAGCCGACTCCTTGAATGAGACTCTAATGCTGGGAAAGACTGAGGGCAGCAGAAGGGGCTGACAGAGGATGAGGCGGTTGGATGGCATCACTGACTCAATGGACATGAAATCTGGGAGATCATGAAGGACAGGGAAGCCTGACATGCTGTGGTCCACGAGGTCACAAAGAGCTGGATATGACTTAATGACTAAATAACAATAAGACTGTTGGCTGGCCAACTTGAACTTAAAATTGCTATTGGATTGGTTGCCAACCTTAGGAGATTGCACACAGAAGTCTTCATTTCTGGTTTTCATTTAAAAAAAAAAAAGAAAAGAGAGGATTTGGCAGCCCTGGTACAATTCAGCAACAGCTGCCCACTTTAGTCCCTCCATTGAAAATGTCCTTGCCCAGTCTCCCTCAGGAAACTTCCTGAGCGACCCGTGCAAGAACTGATTCCTGTGGTCTCTGTCCTGAAGAAGCAGTATTTGCTTTGGTCACCATTTGAGAGTAGTTTGGGGCTTCCCAGGTGGTACTAGTGGTAAAGAATCCACCTTTCAATGCAGGAGACATAAGAGATTCAAGTTCAATCCCTCAGCTGGAAAGATCTCCTGGAGAAGGGTATGGCAACCCACTCTAGTATCCTTGCCTGGAGAATCTTGCAGAAGAGCTTGGCAGACCACAGTCCATAGAGTTGCAGTGAGTCATTTAGAGTCACACAGACTGATGTGGCTTAGCACACACACATACAGAACAAAACCAAAGCAAACAAAAAAAAGGAGGGGCGGGAATCATAGGATTCTGGAGTCAGGCCAGGAGGTGATGCTGGAAGTGTCAGGAAGGGAAGGGAGTTGGTACTTGGGGCCTTGTCCACAAGGAAAGGATAGGAGGAAGAAGGGTTCTGCACGGAGTTGGTGGAGCCAGGGAGGAGCAGGAGGATGAAAGTGGGAAGGCAGGAATGAGCTTGGCTTGCCCAGGGAGAGAAGGACAGGCTGGATCTGAGGGTTTATTGGGAAAGGGAAGGACATTGTGGGCTCACAGCCAGGAACTGTGTCCTGGGGTCTCATGCCCACCTGCCTGTGTGATTTTGTGGGGACCAGATTGGAGCAAGAAGCTTGGGTGAAGGAAGTACCACAAATCCTTCCAGACTTGTTCACACAGTCCTCT
Organism: Tragulus kanchil; assembly: GCA_022376925.1. Lineage (NCBI taxonomy): Eukaryota > Metazoa > Chordata > Mammalia > Artiodactyla > Tragulidae > Tragulus > Tragulus kanchil. Next base: position 112,531,450 of record JAIOJX010000031.1, on the reverse strand, counting down.
GCTCACATCTTTTCCTTCACATCCAAACCCAAGGTTAGGTCTTCTGCTTGGGAGCCCAGGACTCTGATCTCCAAGGCACCCAAGTGCCAGCAGAGTGGCATAGGAAAGTAGCGACACATACTAAATGATTAAGGGAAACACTTGTTTGGTCCCAAGCTGTTGAAGCCCAGGTGGCCTCAGCATGGGTCATTTGGGAGACCCAACGGGGTCTCCCAGACCTCTGATTCCTGTTCTTCATGGCGGCCTTTCTCTTCTTGGGCCAAGAAGAGAGTTAGGGTCTCGTGTCTCTTGCTGTTGAAGCATTGCTCCAAAGCCAAGGATCCCTGGAGAAAAGAGTTCTAGCTGGTTTTACCCACCAGGAATGGCCAATGGGAAATTTGAGTAAGAGATAACCAGGATGTTCCCACTGACTCAATTACAATCTGTTTTAATCTGGTATATATAAATAGGCATCAATTTAAAGTTTCATTACTTTTTGTGTGTAGATATCACACTGTCAGCTCAGGAATTTTATTTTTAACTTCATGTCATGAGCTTTTACTTAGTTACTTATTATTTTCATCCATCTTTATTTTTTGGCCTGTGTGGGCTTCCCATCACAGTGGCCTGTCTCGTTGCAGAGCACTAGCTCTGGGTGCATGCACTCCAGAGCTCTGGCTCATAATTGGACACACCAGTCCAGCCACTCCGTGGCACGTGGGATATTCCCGGGCCAGGGATCGAACTGGCACCCTTTGCACTGCAAGATGGTGTCCTTACCCACTGGACCACCAGGGAATCCCCAGCTCAGGAATTTACCACTTGCATGTAGTCTTGTGGGATGTCCCACAGAGAGTGAGACATTCTATGCGGGTTCCAGGAATTCAAGGGTAGAATGGATATGTTCTTTCTTTCATGCCTTCATTTTTTATATCCTTTTTCATCTTTTAAAAAAAATGAAGTATAGTTGATGTATAATATTGCATAAGTTAAATGTATACAATATAGTGATTCACATTTTAAGGGTTATAATCAATTTATAGATATTATAAAACATTGCAGGTATTCCCTGGACTGTACAATCATATCCTTGTAGCTTATTTTATACCTAATAGTTTTCTTCTCTTACTTCCTTACCCTATATTGTCTCTCTCATTTCCCTCTCCCCACTGTTAACCACTGGTTTGTTCTCTATATCTGTGAGCCTCGTTATTCTTTGTTATATTCACTTGTTCATTGTGTTTTTTGTTATTTTAAAAAATTCTTTTTTAATATTTGTTCTTTTTTGATCTCTTTTATTTATTGCTTTTATTTATGTATTCTCATCTATATTTATTTTTTGGCCAGTGTGGGCCTCTCATCACAGTGGCCTCTGTTGTCACAGAGCACTGGCTCTGGGTGCATGCACTCCAGAGCTCTGGCTCATAATTGGACACACCAGTCCAGCCACTCCGTGGCACGTGGGATATTCCCGGGCCAGGGATCGAACTGGCACCCTTTGCACTGCAAGATGGTGTCCTTACCCACTGGACCACCAGGGAATCCCCAGCTCAGGAATTTACCACTTGCATGTAGTCTTGTGGGATGTCCCACAGAGAGTGAGACATTCTATGCGGGTTCCAGGAATTCAAGGGTAGAATGGATATGTTCTTTCTTTCATGCCTTCATTTTTTATATCCTTTTTCATCTTTTAAAAAAAATGAAGTATAGTTGATGTATAATATTGCATCAGTTAAATGTATACAATATAGTGATTCACATTTTAAGGGTTATAATCAATTTATAGATATTATAAAACATTGCAGGTATTCCCTGGACTGTACAATCATATCCTTGTAGCTTATTTTATACCTAATAGTTTTCTTCTCTTACTTCCTTACCCTATATTGTCTCTCTCATTTCCCTCTCCCCACTGTTAACCACTGGTTTGTTCTCTATATCTGTGAGCCTCGTTATTCTTTGTTATATTCACTTGTTCATTGTGTTTTTTGTTATTTTAAAAAATTCTTTTTTAATATTTGTTCTTTTTTGATCTCTTTTATTTATTGTTTTTATTTATGTATTCTCATCTATATTTATTTTTTGGCCAGTGTGGGCCTTCCATTGCAGTGGCCTCTCTCACTGCAGAGCACCAGCTATGGGTACATGAGTTCCAGAAAGCTGGCTCATGATTGGACACACTGGTCCAGCCGCTCCACAGCATGTGGGATCTTCCTGGGCCAGGGATTGAACTGGTGCCCCTTACACAGCGGGGCAGACTCTTTACCCACTGGACCATGAGGGAATCGTGACTTTCTCTGTATGATTTTCTGTACTTAGCATAATGCTGTATAAATCCATACCTGTTGCTACAAATGGCAAAATTCCATCCTTTTTTATGGCCAAGTGATATTCCACTGTGCACATATATATGTATTATATACGTATACATACATATATATATATATATATATATATATATATATATATATATACACACATATATATAACACATTTTCTTTGTCAATTCACCTTGGTAGGTACTTAGATTGCTTTCATATGTTGGCAATTAGGCTACTATAAACATGGGAATGAGTATATCTTTTCAAATTAGCATTTTTGTTTTCATGTACATACCCACAAGTGGAATTTCTGGGTCATATGGTAGTTCTAGCTTTAGTTTTTGGAGAAACCGCCATCATTTTTTCCACAGTGGCTGCCCCAATCTACATTCTCACCAGGAGTGTACTAGGGTTCCATTTTCTCCACACCCTTATCACCATTTGTTAGTTATAGCCACTTGGATGGTATCCATTCTGGCAGGCGTGAGATGATATCTCATTGTGGTTTTGATTTGCATTTCTCTGATGATTAGTGATGTTGTGCATCTTTCCACATGCCTGTTGGCCATCTGTATTTCCTCTTTAAAAGTAAAGTGTAAAAACCTTAGCCGCTCAGTCATGTCTGACTCTTTGTGACCCCACAGACTAGGCTCTTCTATCCATGGAATTCTCCAGGCAAGAAAACTGAAGTGGGATTGCCATTTCCTTCTCCAGGGGATCTCCCCGACCCAGGGATCAGACCTGGGTCTCCTGCATTGCAGGTGGATTCTTTACTCCTGAGCCACCCGGGAAGCCCATTTCCTCTTTGGAAATGTCTACTCAGTTCTTTTGCCCAGTTTTCAATCAGGTTTCTTCCTCTTGTTTTTTTTTTTTTTGATGTTGACTTGTATGAGCTGTTTATATATACTACATATTGATCCCATAATTATTGGGCATATCATAGCAAAAATTTTCTATTTGATTTGTCCTCTTGACATTCAGTATGTCTCTTTTTTTTTCTTTTCTTCTTCTTCTTTTTAAAATTAGCTAAACCATGAGTCTTCATGGAAACAGCCATTTTCTTGGCGAACTTCTTATAGATAAAGTTCTGATTGTGTGGGCATCCAGGAGAGGGCACTTGGAATTGACATAGTAAGGCAGAGGTGGAGGCTTTTGCCTCTGATGGTTTGTGCCGCAGAACAGAGCTTGATGTGAAGAACAGAACTGGGATGGGTTGGTAACAGTCAAAAGGAGGCTCACCAACTTGCAAAACTGTTCACAATGTTGGGAAAACTCAGAGGCCCAGCACCTGCCAGGCCACAGCGATGCACTCCATCCATCTGACATGTGAACAGGCTGGGCGTCGAGTCTCATGTTTGAGGCTGTGAGGAATACATGTGTGATTTCAGAGAAGATTTTTGACTGGGGACGTGTAAATTACATGCCCTAGGATTTGAGCAGATTAAAGACATTAAGACAGTGTTCTGTTTCTTCTTCTATTGTATTTTTACTTTCTTGTGGGTGCTTTCTCCTTTGACTTGCTAACGTGAATGTATTTTTTCTTGGTATTGCCATTACCTCTTCCTGCTACTTTCCAGGTCACCAATTTTTCTGCTTAGAGTTCATTCTGTTTAGACCGATAGGCTGTCTCTTTTAATGAGGTTATTTCTGGGTTATTAGCCTTCCTGTTATATGATACCTTATGTGGAGGCCCTAATTGATGTAAATCAAACACAGCTTGCAGAAAAAAATCAAAGTCATCCTTCAGATATTTGGTGGATCTTAGGGGCATCTCAGGCTCTCAGTATTTAAAGCTCCTTTTTGGAGAAGAGCTTCCATGTAGCTAATAACACAAATAAATCCTTTCTTATTCGTAAATTAGCAGGTTCAAAGAAGTGGAAATTGAAGGAGAGCATTGGCATTTTGGTTTGCTGAATAAGCTTTAGACAGAAATTAGACTGAAAAGTATTGAGTGGGAGGGTTTTATTGTACAGTTCAATAACCTTGCCAACATATTTTTATTAAGGCATTCTTACATAAACCATTAAGCTTTAGGTTAATTTTTACAGATATTTTCTGGCCGTACTTAACGAAGAGAAGTAGAATGAAGCACAAGAAAGAATTTCCTCTAGAACTCTCAGGTCTCTTGGCGTAGCTGTGCGCGGGAGGGATTTCTGGGGCTCTTCAGTTGTCAGAGGGGCCTGTTGTTATGTTCACATTAGCAAGAGGAGGTTGCTATTTTCTCATTTTGCTCCTGGACATTAGCTCTGTCATGGGAGATTCTGACGTACAGGCATACTATTTTTATCTCGAAAGAAAGAAAAATATGGTTTGCTTTCTTTTTTTCCTTAAGGTCTTGTTCATTCATTATGTTCCCTGCCTGTCTCAGAGAGAAATTGCTCTCTGGCTGGAAAGGTGTGGCCAGTACAGGACTCTTTGGAGGGAGAAGGTGTTTCCCAGTGGAAGTAGGCTTGGGTGGAGAATGGGGAAGGTGGGGTGGGGTTAGCCACCCACTCAGGGAAGTCTTGGTGCTGCAGAAGGGGTAGGAGGGCTGGGATCAGACACTGGGCTTTAAAGCCAACTCCATTCCTTAATAGCCAGATGGCACTAGGAAAGGGCCTTGTTGTTTAGTCTCTCAGTCCTGGGTGACTCTTTTGCCACCCCATGGACTATAGCTCTACAGGCTCCTCTGTCCGTGGGGTTTCCCAGGCAGATAGACTGGAATGGGTTGCCATTCCTTTCTCCAGGAGAGCTTCCAGATACAGAGATGGAATCCGGGTCTCCTGCATTGGCAGGTGAACTCTTTACCACTTAGGCACCCAGGAAGCCCAGACCTGATTATCAAAGCAGCAGAAATTTAAAGGTGAACAGACCTGACCCAAGTCCCTGGATACCCAAATGTGGAGGCCTTGATGTAAATCAAACACAGCTTGCAGAAAAATCAAAGTCATCCTTCAGATATTTGGTGGATCTTAGGGGCATCTCAGGCTCTCAGTATTTAAAGCTCCTTTTTGGAGAAGAGCTTCCATGTAGCTAATAACACAAATAAATCCTTTCTTATTCGTAAATTAGCAGGTTCAAAGAAGTGGAAATTGAAGGAGAGCATTGGCATTTTGGTTTGCTGAATAAGCTTTAGACAGAAATTAGACTGAAAAGTATTGAGTGGGAGGGTTTTATTGTACAGTTCAATAACCTTGCCAACATATTTTTATTAAGGCATTCTTACATAAACCATTAAGCTTTAGGTTAATTTTTACAGATATTTTCTGGCCGTACTTAACGAAGAGAAGTAGAATGAAGCACAAGAAAGAATTTCCTCTAGAACTCTCAGGTCTCTTGGCGTAGCTGTGCGCGGGAGGGATTTCTGGGGCTCTTCAGTTGTCAGAGGGGCCTGTTGTTATGTTCACATTAGCAAGAGGAGGTTGCTATTTTCTCATTTTGCTCCTGGACATTAGCTCTGTCATGGGAGATTCTGACGTACAGGCATACTATTTTTATCTCGAAAGAAAGAAAAATATGGTTTGCTTTCTTTTTTTCCTTAAGGTCTTGTTCATTCATTATGTTCCCTGCCTGTCTCAGAGAGAAATTGCTCTCTGGCTGGAAAGGTGTGGCCAGTACAGGACTCTTTGGAGGGAGAAGGTGTTTCCCAGTGGAAGTAGGCTTGGGTGGAGAATGGGGAAGGTGGGGTGGGGTTAGCCACCCACTCAGGGAAGTCTTGGTGCTGCAGAAGGGGTAGGAGGGCTGGGATCAGACACTGGGCTTTAAAGCCAACTCCATTCCTTAATAGCCAGATGGCACTAGGAAAGGGCCTTGTTGTTTAGTCTCTCAGTCCTGGGTGACTCTTTTGTCACCCCATGGACTATAGCTCTACAGGCTCCTCTGTCCGTGGGGTTTCCCAGGCAGATAGACTGGAATGGGTTGCCATTCCTTTCTCCAGGAGAGCTTCCAGATACAGAGATGGAATCCAGGTCTCCTGCATTGGCAGGTGAACTCTTTACCACTTAGGCACCCAGGAAGCCCAGACCTGATTATCAAAGCAGCAGAAATTTAAAGGTGAACAGACCTGACCCAAGTCCCTGGATACCCAAAGTCACTCTATCACCTTAGCACTCCTGAGACACCCACACACCCGCCCACCCCCACCCCCACCCCCACCCCACAGCTCCTGGTTTGGCACAATGGTCATATCCCCTGTGTAGATTTTTTGGGAGGAAATCCATGAACGTGAATGAAATCAATGTATAAACTTCCAGACACCATATAAAATGTTGGCTGTAGAGTCTTTTTTTTTTTTTTATTGAACTATAGCTGATTTACAATGTTTTGTTAGTTTCATGTGTACAACAAAGTGAAACAGTTATACATATTTGTGTATCCACTCTTGTTAAGATTCTATTCCCATATAGGTGTGGGATCTTGATGGCGACAGGCAAGGAAGTCTGAGGAGGGTCCAAAAGGCCATCTCCGTGGCCTGGTGGAGCCCAGTGTCAATGGATACTCAGTCACAGGGCCCCTGGGTTGACATAAAGCTCAAAGGCCCATGAGGCAGCCCTGAACAGTGTCTTTGTTCTGTCTGAGAAGGTACAGAGAGTGAAGAGGCCAAAGCATTGGGAAATGGGTGATCCATCCTCGAGATCCAGGAAGAAGGCCACAAGGAGACGCCACTGAACAATGTTGGGTCTGGACTGTCCCCTCAGCATCCACGATGTGTGCTGAGTCCTGTTGTCCTGGAGACTGGCAGGCCAGTGAGAGGCCACCCAGGGCCAGACTGGCTGGTCAGAGGCTTCCTAATTCTGTCTCAATGGTTTGTTAAGTCTGAGAGTATAATAAATTCCATCATAGGCCTTTTAAGTTTCCAGAAGAAACACTCAGCATTTAAAAACATTTTTAAAAAAATTATTTATTTATTATTATTAGTTTTTGCACAAGACAGACGAATGAATTTAATATAGCTGTTGTTTAGTCACCAAGTTGTGTCTAACTTTGTGATCCCAGGGACTGTAGCCCTCCAGGCTCCTCTGTCCATGGGATGTCCCAGGCAAGAATACTGGAGTGGCTGTCATTGCCTTCTCCATTATTTATTTATTTATTTTTTGCAGAGTTTTGTTGTTTACTACCACACATCAACCTGAATCTGCCACAGGTACGCATATGAATCCTTAGTGTTTTTATCATGGAATCCTGGAGGATGAGAGGACTCAAAATTCCTCCAGTGCAGGGTTTCTCAAACTTCTACCTAAAGGATTATCCTTATGTATTTTGTTAAATAAACCTGCTTTGAAACGTTTGAATTCAGTTTTTTTTTTTTTTTAATTTCGGCCTCTTTTATTGGTTATTTATTTATTTTCATCTGTCTTAGTTCTTCAGCCTGTGTGGGCCTCCATTGCGGTGGCCTATCGCTGCAGAGCACCGGCTCTGGGAGCATGCGCTCCAGAGCACACCAGTTCAGCCGCCCCACGGCCCGTAGGATCCTCCCGGGCCAGGGATTGAACCTGTACCCCTTGAGCTACAAGGTGGACTTTTTACCCACTGGAGCACCAGGGAAGCCCTAAATTCAGTTTTAAATGAGAAGATATACCAATTTGGCACCTGGAACCCCATCTCATTTGCTGTGAGGAGGGGCTAATTGTGGAATGGCTACAGTGTGTTTCCCATCAGTCTGCTCAGCCGCCCACAGAGGCTCCAACTACACCCAGTGCACATACCCACAAAGAGCACTGTCAGCTCAACGCACACCCACCTCCTACACACGCCCACACAGTACACGTGATGCACAAACACAAAAATAACCCACCACATACATGACTCTAGCACATGGTACATACAAGAAATACAACATGCACATAGCACAGAACACATACAACATGTGTACGATGCACACACGTATTACAGCCACAACATACATACCCACCATATGCAAAGCTACAGACACTAATCCTTCTGCACACAGAACACACAGCCACCTAACACCCGCAGCACTGATGTATGACACAGCAACGTGTGACACACAACTCACAGCACATGCCATGTGCAGATAAACTGCACACACACACACACACCCCACATTCTTATGGAAAAGAAATGTGGAATAAAACTTGAAATATTAACAGTAGTTTTTGTTAGGTCATGGTATTTTGGGTAATAATCATTCTCCTTATTTGCTCATTTCTATACTGTCTAAAGTTCACACAATGAACGGATATTGATTTGTAACTTCTAAAGAGAGTCACCGTTTTATCATTCAATGGCCTCTTCTTGTGGCAGCCCTGGCCTGCGACTCGATGGCCTGAGGCCCGTCATATTGGGCTTCTGGCAAAGGAAGACACCAATGGCCAGAGGATTCTAGAGATTCTGAGTGGGCATTTCTCAGCTCTCGGTTCTCTATCTCCCAGCCCCCAAACTAATTTAGCTACAAACATGCCAAGGTAGGGGGGCCAAGGATCTGACTCCTAGCAGGATCTCTAGCTCATCCCTCACTCTCCCCTGGCCTCTGTTCCTTACAGTTTCATTCCATATAAATTATTATTGTGTCTTCAGTCCTCTTGTTTGACAGAATGTGCTTTGTTACTGACCTGAAATAGATTTCACTTCTGTGCCTGGTTGCTGTCTCCACTCAGTAGACACCTGGCTGCATGCAGGTATCTGACGGCAGACTCTGTATTTCAGTAAATAATCAATTGCCATTTTGAATCAGGCACTGTACTTAGCTCTAGGGAAGTCAAGGTAGATTTGACCCCCTTGTAAGACAAGGGCAGGCTCATAATTGCTGAAATATAGTCATTGGTTATTGCAGAGAGATGATTTGATATTCAGAGACTTAATATTAGCTACAATGATGGATAATAGTCAAACAGAATTACAATTATGGATGCAAATGATGTTTGTCTCCTGCGTTCTCATGCATCACCCATCTCCACTAGGCAAAACACAAAAGACTGGGTGTTCAACATTCCGGGTTTACAATTTAGACTTTTGTGTTTGCACCCCAAGTAATTTTTTCTGGATTTCCAATGCCATGCCTCTCCACCTTCTGATGGCCATCACCCAGGTCCCCTGAGAGGCAAGCCTTGTTTTGGTAGCTTGAGACGGTCCAAGCTCATGCTGTCCTTCTGAGGCAGTGATATTAGGCATGGGTTCTACGAGGAGCCCTAGGCCATGCTGAAATCACGAGGTGAGAAACCAGGACAAGATATTTTACCACCATGGTTTCCAAAATCATTGCCCTTTTCAGTTCCTGAGTGAGACTTGGGCATTGTGTCTGTCTCTCTTGGGCTGGGAGGTGTTGTGTGATGAATAGAACCAAGTTTCTTATATTGTCTGTTTCCTCAGAACTGAGGAGATCTCGGTCATTCGGTATGTGATGGTGCTGGTAATTTTGTAAATAATCTATGAAAGTATAATGACACACCCGGAGGTCTCCACCAAATGGACTTTAGGGATCCCAGGGATGGCAAAAGACATCTTTGGAATGAGAATTTTAAACTGGAGTCTGGGGTTTCAGGGTGGGCTGAGCAGAAGTGAGGTGAGAAAATATATTTTTTTTGGAGGTTTTTTTTTTTTTTTTGGCCACTTCTATTGACCTTTTATTTATTTATCTTTGTTCTTTGACCTGTGTGAGCCTCCCATCGCAGTGGCCTTTCTCACTGCAGAGTACCAGCTCTGGACGCATGTGCTCCAGAGCTCCAGCTTGGTAGTTGGACACATCAGTCCAGTCGCTCTGCGGCACGTGGGATCTTCCCAGGCCAGGAATTGAACAGGCGCCCCTTGCACTTCAAGGTGGTGTTCTTACCCACTAGACCACCAGGGAAGCCCCATGAGAAAATATTTTTATGCCCAAGAAACATGCATGGAAACCCTGAGGCAGGAGAGGATGGAAGATCCCTAGGACCACACAGGAGCCAGTGGTGATGAGAGAGTCAGGGAGCTGATACTGGTTGAAACCGTAAACCTGGACTGGAGTGCAGACTGGGTGGCCATATTAGGTTTTGATATTCATGAACAATCAACTTATATGAAAATCTTCCTCAGTGGCTCAGTGATAAAGAATCCTCCTGCAATGCAGGGGTTGTTGATCCACAGATTGGGAAGATACCTTGGAGAAGGAAATGGCAACTTCTTACTTGGAAAATCCCATGGATAGAGGAGCCTGTCAGGCTACTGTCAATAGAATTACAAAGAGTTGCACACAACGTAGCAACTACAAACAAAAAAACTTGCATGAAAGATGTATTTTGAAAATGTCTACAACAGTAGGTAAGGCATTCAACAACATGAAAAGTGATACAACCCACACTGAAGAGATGGGCTCAACATCTTTTTACCTGCGGATTTGCTCTCCAGCCTTCTCCACCTGACCTGTGCTCCTGAGGCTGACTTCTCTGGGCCTCTGGCTTCCTGCTGGGTTTAAAGATTGGAGGAAGTGACCCATGAGGACATATTCATCCCCCTTGCTCCCACCTCGTGTCATCCTATTTCCGAATTCAGGTCCTTAGACTGGCTTCTCTACCCTTATGTCTTTCACCCAACTGGTGGGGAAAACCCTGAGAACCTCATGGTATCTCAGCACCCTTACTTGCCCTTTACAAACCGTTCCTCAACTTACCCTGTTGAGGATGTCTCCTATTTCCTGCTGGTGCTCACCACCTGGCTTTGAAAATGAAAAGATCAGTACACATGTGTCTCTTCTCATTTGATCCCTTCTTGTCTCTCAGGAATAACCTTAATACTTGATGTGGAGTGCTCATCGCAGTGGCCTTTCTCACTGAGTACCAGCTCTGGACGCATGTGCTCCAGAGCTCCAGCTTGGTAGTTGGACACATCAGTCCAGTCGCTCTTTTGCACGTCGGATCTTCCCAGGCCAGGAATTGAACAGGCGCCCCTTGCACTTCAAGGTGGTGTTCTTACCCACTAGACCACCAGGGAAGCCCCATGAGAAAATATTTTTATGCCCAAGAAACATGCATGGAAACCCTGAGGCAGGAGAGGATGGAAGATCCCTAGGACCACACAGGAGCCAGTGGTGATGAGAGAGTCAGGGAGCTGATACTGGTTGAAACCGTAAACCTGGACTGGAGTGCAGACTGGGTGGCCATATTAGGTTTTGATATTCATGAACAATCAACTTATATGAAAATCTTCCTCAGTGGCTCAGTGATAAAGAATCCTCCTGCAATGCAGGGGTTGTTGATCCACAGATTGGGAAGATACCTTGGAGAAGGAAATGGCAACTTCTTACTTGGAAAATCCCATGGATAGAGGAGCCTGTCAGGCTACTGTCAATAGAATTACAAAGAGTTGCACACAACGTAGCAACTACAAACAAAAAAACTTGCATGAAAGATGTATTTTGAAAATGTCTACAACAGTAGGTAAGGCATTCAACAACATGAAAAGTGATACAACCCACACTGAAGAGATGGGCTCAACATCTTTTTACCTGCGGATTTGCTCTCCAGCCTTCTCCACCTGACCTGTGCTCCTGAGGCTGACTTCTCTGGGCCTCTCTGGCTTCCTGCTGGGTTTAAAGATTGGAGGAAGTGACCCATGAGGACATATTCATCCCCCTTGCTCCCACCTCGTGTCATCCTATTTCCGAATTCAGGTCCTTAGACTGGCTTCTCTACCCTTATGTCTTTCACCCAACTGGTGGGGAAAACCCTGAGAACCTCATGGTATCTCAGCACCCTTACTTGCCCTTTACAAACCGTTCCTCAACTTACCCTGTTGAGGATGTCTCCTATTTCCTGCTGGTGCTCACCACCTGGCTTTGAAAATGAAAAGATCAGTACACATGTGTCTCTTCTCATTTGATCCCCTTCTTGTCTCTCAGGAATAACCTTAATACTTGATGTGGAGTGCTCATTCCTCTGCTGGTTTAGACACTCCCTCCACCATGTATAGCAGCCGCAGTCAGCACTCTGCCCCCTCCCTCTGTCTTTCCCATATCATGCAGTCTTGGGATCAGCTCCCAGTTTCCAGTGATGGCATTCTATGTTTTGCCCAAGACTTTCTCTGGCCAAAGAGTCTACTTTGTCCCCATTGTGGCTGACCAGAAGTAATGAGGAAGTAACAACTCACCACAGCAACCCTTAAACAAAGACAGATAGGAATTGGCATATCAATATTCTAGCTCCCTCACCTTCTGGTGAGATATGCTAGGGCACAGAGTTTCTCTGCTGGGTTCAGCTCCAGTTACCCACGATGATAACTGGCTTAAGAGTGAACCATGATTGGCTGCTTTCTCTTCTCTCTGACTTCCCTTCTGTCTTACTGGTACTTGGTAGGATTGGCTCTTGCCAAATTATCTGCACTTAAGCTATTACCTCATTCTCCCAACTAGGATAATATGTTTGTGTGTCTATGTAAACATAGTAGAATACAAAATTTTAGGCTAATGAAATTGACATCACACTGAAGTTTTCTATATCTGCTTTTGCTCTATAGTGGAAGTAAATGGTGCTTGTTAGATTCATCTATAATGCTGTCAGTTTCTGCAGTTTATTCATTTTTTTTCCTCTTTACAAATATTTTGTTGAAGTGTAGTTGATTTTCAATGTTATATTAGTTTCAAGGTGTACAGCAAAGTGATCTACTTTAGCCAAGGAGTGGGATTGCTGAGACATAGGAGGGGAGGGTGGGGAGAGTTGGATTGGGAGTTTGGGATGAGCAGATGCAAATGTTATTAATGGAAAAACAGCAAGTTCTATTGTAGAGAACAGGGAATTATGTTAGATATCCTATAATAAATAATAATGGAAAATATATATATAGATATACAAACTGAGTCATTTTGCTGTATACCAGAAACACATTGTAAATCAACTATACTTCAATTAAAAATACATTGCACATATAAAAAATGACTGCTTAGAAGAGTTTTTATTATAAGCGGGTGCTGAATTTTGTTGAAAACTTTTACTGCATCTATTGAGATTATTAAGTAGGTTCTAGTCAAGATAGGGTAGCAGGGTCTGGACTTATTAATATACTCCTGCTTGAATTAACAGGATATCAAAATTGTCACTGAATATTAGGCAATAAGAGAAAAATATTTCTAAGAGAAAAAAATGAGCCCTAAGCTTGCCCCAGTTCTCTGCCTAGAAACAGGTTCCAGACCACAGAGAAAGGAAGGGAAACTGCAAAGCCAAATGGACAAACACACAATTATAATCAGAGGTTTCAACACTCTTCTCTCATTAATTGGTGAGAGAGTTTGAGTGAAAATCATCAAAAGTATAAGATTTGAATAACACTATAAATCAACTTTAACTGGTTGACATTTATAGAACATTGCATTCAATGACAACAGAACACACTTTTTAAAGAGTGCACATTGGATGTTTTCAAGATAAACCCATTCTGAACCACAACATAAACCCAATAAAGGTGAAAAGATTCAGATCATATAAAATGTATGTTCTCTAACAACAATGGAAGTAAATAAGAAATAGACAACAGGTAAATATGTTAAAATTCTCAAATATTTGGAAAATAAACAATAAACATCACACTTCTAAGTAAACTGTTGGTCAAAAAATAAATAAAAATTGAAATTTGAAAATATTTTGAACTGAGTGAAATGAAAACCCAGTATATTAATGTTTATGAGATGCTAAATATAGCAGTATTTAGAGGGAAATTCATAGCCCCAAACATCTATATTAGAAAAGAATGATTTCAGTTTCAAACTTAAGAAACTAGAAAAAGATGAGGAAATATAAGCAAGCAGAGGAAATGGAATAATATAGATCAGGGTAGAAATCAGTGAGTGAGAAAACAGGATAAAAGCAAAACAAAACAAGGATGTTTGGCAAATTTAATAAAATCAGTAAATCTCTAGACATTCTTATAGGCACAAAAAAGAGCAAAGGTAGTAATTGATTACCAGTATTGGCACTGAGAGTGTGATCTCTACAGGTATCAAGAGGATAATGGGGCAATATTATAAATAGCTTTATAAAACCAAATTAGCCAACTTAAATGGAAAAATTTCATCAAAGATATAACCAACTAAGGATTTCTCAAGAAGAATTAGATAACCTGATAGCCTTTGTCTATGGTTGCTTAGTTGGTAAAGAATCTGCCTGCAATGCAGAAGACCTGGGTAGAGAAAATCCTCTGGAGAAGGGAATGGCTATATACTCTAGCATTTTTGCCTGGGAGGAACCTAGCTGGCTATAGCCCATGGGATCATGTAGAGTTGGACACAACTGAGCACCTAACACTCACTTTCATGTTTTCACTTTCCCAAGATCCGTTTTCACCTGTGAGTTCTGCCAAGAATTTGATGAAATGATAGCAGTTCTACACAAACTCCTGCAGAAAATGGCAGAGATAAAAAAATATTCCCCATCTCATTATATAAACCAGAACAATCCTGATACTAAAAATCAGAAAAAGAGAGTATAAGAAAGTTATACTCCAATCCCTCTTGATGAAACTGAAAGTTTTAAAAAACCCATTCAGAACCACAACATAAACCCAATAAAGGTGAAAAGATTCAGATCATATAAAATGTATGTTCTCTAACAACAATGGAAGTAAATAAGAAATAGACAACAGGTAAATATGTTAAAATTCTCAAATATTTGGAAAATAAACAATAAACATCACACTTCTAAGTAAACTGTTGGTCAAAAAATAAATAAAAATTGAAATTTGAAAATATTTTGAACTGAGTGAAATGAAAACCCAGTATATTAATGTTTATGAGATGCTAAATATAGCAGTATTTAGAGGGAAATTCATAGCCCCAAACATCTATATTAGAAAAGAATGATTTCAGTTTCAAACTTAAGAAACTAGAAAAGATGAGGAAATATAAGCAAGCAGAGGAAATGGAATAATATAGATCAGGGTAGAAATCAGTGAGTGAGAAAACAGGATAAAAGCAAAACAAAACAAGGATGTTTGGCAAATTTAATAAAATCAGTAAATCTCTAGACATTCTTATAGGCACAAAAAAGAGCAAAGGTAGTAATTGATTACCAGTATTGGCACTGAGAGTGTGATCTCTACAGGTATCAAGAGGATAATGGGGCAATATTATAAATAGCTTTATAAAACCAAATTAGCCAACTTAAATGGAAAAATTTCATCAAAGATATAACCAACTAAGGATTTCTCAAGAAGAATTAGATAACCTGATAGCCTTTGTCTATGGTTGCTTAGTTGGTAAAGAATCTGCCTGCAATGCAGAAGACCTGGGTAGAGAAAATCCTCTGGAGAAGGGAATGGCTATATACTCTAGCATTTTGCCTGGGAGGAACCTAGCTGGCTATAGCCCATGGGATCATGTAGAGTTGGACACAACTGAGCACCTAACACTCACTTTCATGTTTTCACTTTCCCAAGATCCGTTTTCACCTGTGAGTTCTGCCAAGAATTTGATGAAATGATAGCAGTTCTACACAAACTCCTGCAGAAAATGGCAGAGATAAAAAAATATTCCCCATCTCATTATATAAACCAGAACAATCCTGATACTAAAAATCAGAAAAAGAGAGTATAAGAAAGTTATACTCCAATCCCTCTTGATGAAACTGAAAGAATACTGTGATAAAACTTTCTTAAAACTCAACATCCAAAAAATCTAAGATCATGGCATCCGGTCCTATCACTTTATGGAAAATAGATGGGGAAAAATGGAAAGAGCGACAAATTTTTATTTTCTGGGTCTCCAAAATCACTGTGGTTGGTGACTTCAGCCATGAAATGAAAAGATGCTTGCTCCTTGGAAGAAACGTCATGACAAACTTAGCATATTAAAAAGCAGAGATGTCACTTTACTGACAAAGGTTCATGTAGTCAAAGGTATGGTTTTTCTAGTAGTCATGTATGAATGTGAGAGCTGGATCATAAAGAAGGCTAAATGCCAAAGAACTGATATGTTCGAACTGTGGTGCTGGAGAGTCCAAGGACTCTTGATAGTCTCTTGGAGAGCAAGGAGATCAAACAAGTGAATCCTAAAAGAAATCGACCCTGAATATTCATTGGAAGGACTGATGCTGATGCCGAAGCTCCAATACTTTGGCCACATGATGGGAAAAGCTGATTCATTGGAAAACATGCTGATGCTGGGAAAGACTGAGAGCAGGAGGTGAAGAGGGTGACAGAGGATGAGATTGTTGGATGGCATCATTGACTCAATGGGCATGAGTCTGAGCAAACTCTGAGAGATAGTGAAGGACAGGGAAGCCTGGCCTACTGCAATCCATAGCACTGCAAAAAGTCAGATGTGACTGAACAAGAACAGCAAATCCCTCATGAACATACATGCAAAGGTCCTTAAATTTTTTAGTAAATAAAATCCAACAAGTAAAAACAGTCATGTCATGAGAGAGTTGGGAGATTGCTGAGGAATGGGAGAGCTGAGAGGTGAATTTTAATAGTGGGAGACTTAATTGTGTGTAAATACTTAGTAGGAAAAATCAGCACTCACAGATGTAATAATAGATCACACAGGCTTTTCTAGATCAGAGTTTCTCAACCCTGGTTATGCATTGAAATTGTCTGTAGGACTTTGGAAAAAGTGCTGATGCCTCAGCCACTAACTTTATCTTACAAACTTCCTTCTGGAATAAGGTTTGGAGATACTAAAAATAACTAGATAAAAGCTTACTAGGTGATTTAATACGCTGCTCTGGTTAAGAACCATTTCCTAGAAGTCGGAGGCTGGGTCCCAAGCACGGGTGAAACAGGTGGTCTTAGGTATGAGGAAAGTGGTGCACTTCCATCGGGTGGAAGGAAGGAAGATGGAAAGAGCTGCAGGTAAGTTTGAGAGTTCTATAGAATAGCATTAAGGTAGATCCTCTTGGTGTATATTTTCATAAGTATAACACAAAGTGACTAATTCTAAACTCACAACTAAAGATTGTCAGACCAGGAGAATGAGGGAGAATGAGAGAAGGGCTTACTCATGGTTGATTGGGACAAGTAACTAGATCTCCTGGATTCAGTGACATCACATGTCTAAAGGGGCCCCCAACCCAATCAGAGAAGCAGCTGGGAAAAGTTTGGGAAAGCATCAGTTAGGAGTGTGGCTTGTCAGTCTCTAGAATTCTCTCCTTTAGCAAACTCCTATGTGTTGGACCTTAATTCATTTCAAAGTAGCAAGGGTTGATAAAGGCTAATGGATGTGCAGGAGACAAATAATGACTGTAAATACACAAAAGACTTACTTGAGAGAACATAATGATTTCTTTTTAGCCCTATGTCTTCATATTGGTTTTATCATGATATTAATGATTTGCATGTAACTCATTCGAGAAATTGGGGGTAGTGCAACTTCTGGGTTTGAGAAGATAGATTCATGCATGCTACTTACATGTTAGCCTTTGGAGAATAAGGGGGGGTGACCTTTCCACTGAGATTCCAACACAAGTAGAACGCCATTGGCTGCATTTTGGGTTTTTTTGCTTAACAATTTAGAAATTGACTTTTCCAGTTTTTTAAACAATTATTGATTAGCGTGATTGGAAAACTTGTTTCAAAGAGAATGATGTTAGTGATCCCCCAAAATATGACTCCTCAGTTCCCTTTCACTCCAAGAACCTTTCATTTCTTTACACAGTCAGGAAGATGAATAGGGTGTAGAAAGCTGTGAAGCCTCAGACCTGAAGGTAGTGAGTTTCTTGAGACATTAATAACTCTCAACTTAGAGATTTCTCTGCCCAGGGGCCATGGAGCTTGACTCCAAAGAGCATTTGACCGGACTTGGGAGAAAGATGGTAGCTGATCAAATATATTGAACTGTTTTAGCATTTGTGATTTCAAGTGTATGAACCAACTAGCACTTACTGACAAGACAAATAAAAATGTAATGAAAACTTAATAAATTTTAAAATCACAGAAGTCTTTAAATGATTCAGAAAGAGATATTCAAACTGTTATGTTTGCCTGCCTATGAGTGAGAGGTGCTACTGCCATTCACCTGGGAACTATCTTCAGTATAAATTTGGGTGAAATTCCATCTGGTTTTCTTATCTATTGGTAGCAGTG
This sequence comes from Tragulus kanchil, assembly GCA_022376925.1. Lineage (NCBI taxonomy): Eukaryota > Metazoa > Chordata > Mammalia > Artiodactyla > Tragulidae > Tragulus > Tragulus kanchil. Next base: position 112,513,172 of record JAIOJX010000031.1, on the reverse strand, counting down.
CTGCAGGTGCAGGAGACTATGGTTGGAGTAAAAAATGCACTTGAAACTATTAATATGTTAGACTAGAGTTTGTCCTTTATTCTTTTGGCAAGTTAGCAGATGCAAAATGAGAACATGGGTTTTTTTTTATTATTATTATTTTAAACATTTATTTATTTAGGGGGGGGGGGGGAAGGGGGGGGGGGGCCACTTCCACTGGTCTTTCATTTGTCCAGTTTCATCCATCTTTGTTCTTTGGCCCATGTGGGACTCCCATTGCGGTGGCCTCTGTTGTCGCAGAGCACCGGCTCTGGGTGCATGTGCTCCAGAGCTCCGGCTCGGTAACTGGACACGTGGGTCCAGCTGCTCCGTGGCACGTGGTATCTTCCCAGGCCAGGGATCGAACTGGAGCCCCTTGCACTGCAAGGCAGTGTCCTTACCCACTGGACCACCAGGGAAGCCCCGAATGTGGGGTTTTGAGGAGGTTTATTTTGATGACTTCAACTAACGAGCAAGAGTTTACCAAAAAGAGACAGGCTTTCCAGTTAAGATTTCACAAATGCGATTGGTACATCATTAACACAGAGTGAAATGCATAGATTTCAAATGTGAAGTTTGATTAGTTTTGAAAAATATGTTCATCCACATTAAAATATAGAGCATTCAACACAGACTCCTCAGTTCCTTTCACTCCAAGAACTTTACAGTCAGGAAGATGAATAGGGTGTAGAAAGCTGTGAAGCCTCAGACCTGAAGGTAGTGAGTTTCTTGAGACATTAATAACTCTCAACTTAGAGATTTCTCTGCCCAGGGGCCATGGAGCTTGACTCCAAAGAGCATTTGACCGGACTTGGGAGAAAGATGGTAGCTGATCAAATATATTGAACTGTTTTAGCATTTGTGATTTCAAGTGTATGAACCAACTAGCACTTACTGACAAGACAAATAAAAATGTAATGAAAACTTAATAAATTTTAAAATCACAGAAGTCTTTAAATGATTCAGAAAGAGATATTCAAACTGTTATGTTTGCCTGCCTATGAGTGAGAGGTGCTACTGCCATTCACCTGGGAACTATCTTCAGTATAAATTTGGGTGAAATTCCATCTGGTTTTCTTATCTATTGGTAGCAGTGCTGCAGGTGCAGGAGACTATGGTTGGAGTAAAAAATGCACTTGAAACTATTAATATGTTAGACTAGAGTTTGTCCTTTATTCTTTTGGCAAGTTAGCAGATGCAAAATGAGAACATGGGTTTTTTTTATTATTATTATTTTAAACATTTATTTATTTAGGCGGGGGTGGGGAAGGGGTGGGTGGGCCACTTCCACTGGTCTTTCATTTGTCCAGTTTCATCCATCTTTGTTCTTTGGCCCATGTGGGACTCCCATTGCGGTGGCCTCTGTTGTCGCAGAGCACCGGCTCTGGGTGCATGTGCTCCAGAGCTCCGGCTCGGTAACTGGACACGTGGGTCCAGCTGCTCCGCGGCACGTGGTATCTTCCCAGGCCAGGGATCGAACTGGAGCCCCTTGCACTGCAAGGCAGTGTCCTTACCCACTGGACCACCAGGGAAGCCCCGAATGTGGGGTTTTGAGGAGGTTTATTTTGATGACTTCAACTAACGAGCAAGAGTTTACCAAAAAGAGACAGGCTTTCCAGTTAAGATTTCACAAATGCGATTGGTACATCATTAACACAGAGTGAAATGCATAGATTTCAAATGTGAAGTTTGATTAGTTTTGAAAAATATGTTCATCCACATTAAAATATAGAGCATTCAACACACTCCAGAGAGTTCCTTCATGACTCTACCCAGTAAATTCTGGCTTCTTCTCCAGAGAAAACTACATTTCTGAGTTCTACCACCATTGATTCATTTCATCTGGTTAATATAAGTGGAATCAGTGCATTCTTTTCTCAGAAAAAAATGCTTTTGAGATTCTCCCATATTGTTGCATGTATAAATAGTTTATTCTTTTATTGCTGAGGAGTACATCACTGTGTGAAACACACAGGTATTTATCTGTCTGCTCTACTAGGGGACATTAGGCCTTTCTTCCTTTCTCTTGCCTTCCTTCTTTCTTTCTACCTCCCTCTTTCTTTCTTTCTTTCTTTTTGTCATGTGTCTAGTTTTATAAGAAATTGCCAAACTAGTTTCCAAAGTATTAGTTTTCTCATTTTCGTCTACTATCATTAATGTATAAGAGCTCTAGGTGCTCCACATCCACAACAGCATTTGGTGTGGTTATTCTTTTTTAATTTCAACCATTTAAAGATGAAGTAGTATCTCATTACAGTTTTAGTGTGCATGTCATGATTAACAACATTGCGCCCTTTGATATGTGCATATTGGGCATTCCTGTATCTTTCTTTGTGAAGGATATGTTCAAGCTTATTGCCCAATAGTTCTGGGGTGTCTTTTTATTATTACATTGTAGAATACATTTTTTATATTGTAAATACAGTCATTTGACATATTTCTCCTTGTCTTTGCCTTGCATATTCATTTATTTATCCATATCTATTGATGAAATGTTTTTGATTAAAATGGAATTAAATTTATTAGTATTTCTTTTCTTTTGTATTTAATGCTTTTGGATTTTCACTAAGAAATCTTTGACTGGCTTGAGGATGTGAGGATATTCTCCTATCTTTTCTAACAGGAGCTTTATAGTTTTAGCTTTTAGGTTTACATCTACAGTTTACACTGAATTAAATATTGTCAGAGGTCTGAGGTAAGAGTTAAAGATCATCTTGTTTCAAATGAATAATGAGATCTTTCAAACCATTTTGTTGAAAAATATGTTCATCCACATTAAAATATAGAGCATTCAACACACTCCAGAGAGTTCCTTCATGACTCTACCCAGTAAATTCTGGCTTCTTCTCCAGAGAAAACTACATTTCTGAGTTCTACCACCATTGATTCATTTCATCTGGTTAATATAAGTGGAATCAGTGCATTCTTTTCTCAGAAAAAAATGCTTTTGAGATTCTCCCATATTGTTGCATGTATAAATAGTTTATTCTTTTATTGCTGAGGAGTACATCACTGTGTGAAAACACAGGTATTTATCTGTCTGCTCTACTAGGGGACATTAGGCCTTTCTTCCTTTCTCTTGCCTTCCTTCTTTCTTTCTACCTCCCTCTTTCTTTCTTTCTTTCTTTTTGTCATGTGTCTAGTTTTATAAGAAATTGCCAAACTAGTTTCCAAAGTATTAGTTTTCTCATTTTCGTCTACTATCATTAATGTATAAGAGCTCTAGGTGCTCCACATCCACAACAGCATTTGGTGTGGTTATTCTTTTTTAATTTCAACCATTTAAAGATGAAGTAGTATCTCATTACAGTTTTAGTGTGCATGTCATGATTAACAACATTGCTCCCTTTGATATGTGCATATTGGGCATTCCTGTATCTTTCTTTGTGAAGGATATGTTCAAGCTTATTGCCCAATAGTTCTGGGGTGTCTTTTTATTATTACATTGTAGAATACATTTTTTATATTGTAAATACAGTCATTTGACATATTTCTCCTTGTCTTTGCCTTGCATATTCATTTATTTATCCATATCTATTGATGAAATGTTTTTGATTAAAATGGAATTAAATTTATTAGTATTTCTTTTCTTTTGTATTTAATGCTTTTGGATTTTCACTAAGAAATCTTTGACTGGCTTGAGGATGTGAGGATATTCTCCTATCTTTTCTAACAGGAGCTTTATAGTTTTAGCTTTTAGGTTTACATCTACAGTTTACACTGAATTAAATATTGTCAGAGGTCTGAGGTAAGAGTTAAAGATCATCTTGTTTCAAATGAATAATGAGATCTTTCAAACCATTTTGTTGAAAAGACTATTATTTCCCTGTTGAATTACTTTGGTGACTTTGTCAAGCATCTATTGCCTTTATAGATATGGGTCTATGTCTAGACTCATTCTGTTTCATTTTTTTTTACTTTATTTTCATTTTTCTAATATAGCAATTAATGCTATAACATTACTTCAAGTGCTGCTTTTTTTGTATCCTATAGATTTTAAAATGCTATGTTTTCATTATTGTTCCTTTTAAAATATCCTATAATCTACATGGTGAGTTTTCCTCTGATCCATGGCACATTTAGAAGATTTTGTTTAATTTCTTATGACTATATATTAATTTTTTTTACTATTTGCTAATTTGAATTCATTAATAATTCTAATAATTCAGTTATAGTCATAAAATTACTCTGTATTTTAATGTAGAATATTTATTGAGTCTTCTTTAATCTCTCAGCAGATGGTATATTTTGGTGAATTTTCCATATGTACTTGAAATAAATATGCATTTTAATTTTGAATGTTATATTTTATGCAGCTCAGTTAGGTTAAGTTGGTTGGTAATATTCAAATATTCCTTTTTCTTATATTTTTTTCTACTTGTTCTGTCAACTACTGGAGAGAGGATAAAAGTCTTTCGTTATAATTCTAAATTTGTCTGTTTCTCCCACTAGTTCATCTATTTTTTGCCTATGTATTTTGAAGATTGGTTGTCATGTGTACATTCACTCAGCATGTCTTCTTAATCAATTAACCCTTTGTCAGTAAAAAATGTTTCTGTTTATCTTTAGAAATCTTTTTATCTTGAAATCTTCTTTGTATAATATAGCTGTATCATCTTCCACATTCTTTTCTAGAGATTTTAAAAAAAAATTTTGGCCTCTTTTATTGATGTTATTATTTATTTATTTTTATCCATCTTTATTCTTTGGCCTGTGTGGGCCTCCCATTGCAGTGGGTTCTCTCTTTGCCGAGCACCAGCTCTGGGCGCATGCTAGTCTCTGGTAATTGGGCCTGTTTTAAAATCTTTAGGCTTGAGGATGTGAGGATATTCTCCTATCTTTTCTAACAGGAGCTTTATAGTTTTAGCTTTTAGGTTTAAAAGTTTACACTGAATTAAATATTGTCAGAGGTCTGAGGTAAGAGTTAAAGATCATCTTGTTTCAAATGAATAATGAGATCTTTCAAACCATTTTGTTGAAAAGACTATTATTTCCCTGTTGAATTACTTTGGTGACTTTGTCAAGCATCTATTGCCTTTATAGATATGGGTCTATGTCTAGACTCATTCTGTTTCATTTTTTTTTACTTTATTTTCATTTTTCTAATATAGCAATTAATGCTATAACATTACTTCAAGTGCTGCTTTTTTTGTATCCTATAGATTTTAAAATGCTATGTTTTCATTATTGTTCCTTTTAAAATATCCTATAATTTACATGGTGAGTTTTCCTCTGATCCATGGCACATTTAGAAGATTTTGTTTAATTTCTTATGACTATATATTAATTTTTTTTACTATTTGCTAATTTGAATTCATTAATAATTCTAATAATTCAGTTATAGTCATAAAATTACTCTGTATTTTAATGTAGAATATTTATTGAGTCTTCTTTAATCTCTCAGCAGATGGTATATTTTGGTGAATTTTCCATATGTACTTGAAATAAATATGCATTTTAATTTTGAATGTTATATTTTATGCAGCTCAGTTAGGTTAAGTTGGTTGGTAATATTCAAATATTCCTTTTTCTTATATTTTTTTCTACTTGTTCTGTCAACTACTGGAGAGAGGATAAAAGTCTTTCGTTATAATTCTAAATTTGTCTGTTTCTCCCACTAGTTCATCTATTTTTTGCCTATGTATTTTGAAGATTGGTTGTCATGTGTACATACACTCAGCATGTCTTCTTAATCAATTAACCCTTTGTCAGTAAAAAATGTTTCTGTTTATCTTTAGAAATCTTTTTATCTTGAAATCTTCTTTGTATAATATAGCTGTATCATCTTCCACATTCTTTTCTAGAGATTTTAAAAAAAAATTTTGGCCTCTTTTATTGATGTTATTATTTATTTATTTTTATCCATCTTTATTCTTTGGCCTGTGTGGGCCTCCCATTGCAGTGGGTTCTCTCTTTGCCGAGCACCAGCTCTGGGCGCATGCACTCCAGAGTGCTAGCTGGTAATTGGACACACCAGTCCAACTGCTCTGTGGCATGTGGGATCTTCCTGGGCCAGAGATCGAAACGGTGCCCCCTGCACTGCAAGGTGGACTCTTTACCCACTGGACTGCTAGGGAAGCCCATCTTTCCCATTCTTTCCCATTCTTACTTTTGTATTTTTTTTTAACCATCCTTTTGTATTTGTCTTATCTGTGTCTTTATATTTGAAGAGTGTTTCTTACATTCAGCATATAGTTTGGTCTTTATGTTTTAGTGTAATATTCATAGGCTTTAACATTATTATTGTTGAGTCACATTGGCTTTCTATTTTCTTATTATTCCTTTTCTTATACCCTTAGACTAATAGTACATTTTTAGTATTTCATTTTTTATTCTTTTTTTTTTTTTGTCTAAAGGTCTTTGTTGGTTTTAGTATTGAATATACTTCCAGTAATCATCCTCCCATCCTTCCTGCGGTTGTGACATACATTTACTTCCAGAAATATCAAAAATATACAACAGAGTCTTACTTTCTTTCTTCCAATAATCAAATATTATGGATGTTAATAAATGAGATTATTTCATAGTCATTCCATGTATATGCCATTTCTAAGACTTTTTTCTTAATATTCTTAATAAGATGGGACTACTAGACCACCTTACCTGCCTCCTGAGAAACCTGTATTCAGGTCAAGAAGCAACAGTTAAAACTGGACATGAACAACAGACTGGTTCCAAATTGGGAAAGGAGTACATCCAGGCTGTATATTCACCCTGCTTATTTAACTTCTATGCAGAGTACATCACGTGAAATGCAAGGCTAGATGAATCACAAGCTGGAATCAAAACTGATGGGAGAAATTTCAGCAATTTCAGATATGCAAATGATACTACTGTAATGGCAGAAAGTGAAGAGGAACTAAAGGAGTTCCTTTGATGAAAGTGAAAGAAGAGAGTAAAAAAAGAGGCTAATACTCAACATGCAGGGGCTTTCCTGGTGGTCCAGTGGGTAAAATGTCTGCCTTGCAATACAAAGGGCACCTGTTTGATCCCCGGCCAGGGAAGATCCCATGTGCTGAGGAACAATTGGACCAGTGTGTCCAATTATCAGCCAGCTCTCTGGAGCACATGGACCCAGCGCTGGTGCTCTGCAATGAGAGAGGCCACTGTGATAGGAGGCCCACACAGGCCAAAGAATAAAGATGGATGAAAATAAACAAATAAAACATAAATCAACAAAAAAGTCCAAAATTAAAAAAAAAAAAAAAGCCTCAACGTACAAAAAAAGATCATAATATCCAGTCCTATCACTTCATGGAAAATAGATGGGAAAATGTGGAAACTGTGTCAGATTTCATTTTCTTAGGCTCCAAAATCAATGCTTACAACGACTGCAGTCATGAAATTAGAAGATACTTGCTTTTTGGAAGAATAGTTATAACAAATCTAGACAATGTATTAAAAAGCAGAAACATATATCCCTATGGCTGATTCATATTGACATTTGACAGAAAAGAACACAATTCTATAAAGAAATTATCCTTCAAATAAAAATGCTAATTAAAAAAAGGCAGACACATCACTTTGTTGACAAAGATCCATTTAGTCAAGGTATGGTTTCTCCATTAGTCATGTATGGATACGAGAGTTGGACCATAAAAAAGGCGGAGGGCCAAAGAATTGGTGCTTTTGGATTGTGGTGCTGGAGAAGACTCTTGAGATTCCTTTGGACTGCAAGGAGATCAAACCAGTGAATCCTAAAGGAAATCAGCCCTGAAAATTCATCGGAAGGAGTGGTGCTGAAGCTGAAGCTGAAGCTCCAATACTTTGGCCACCTGATGCAAAGAGTTGTCTCACTGGAAAAGACCCTGATACTGGGAAAGATTGAGGGCAAAAGGAGAAGGAGATGGCAGAGGAAAGATGCTTGGACGACATCACTGACTCAATGGGCATGAGTTTGAGCAAACTCAGGGAGACAGTCAAAAACAGGAAAGCCTGGTGTGCTGCAGTCCACTGGGTCTCAAATAGTCAGACAAGACTGAGTGACTGAACAACGACAACAACACAGGGCTCTTCATTCATGGAAATTCAGGTTTCCATCTTCTATTAGCTCTCTTCAGCCTGAAGAATTGCCTTCATTTCTTATGTAACAGGTCAACCAGTGATGATTTTCTTGGTTTTGTTTATCTTTAAATGTATTCTTTTTACTTTCAATTTGGATCAATATTTTCACCTGATAGATAATTCTAAATTGACAATCTCTACCCCCAACTCCCAGTATTTTAAAGTAATTATTCCATTGTCTTCTGACTTTTAGTATCTCTGATAATAGATAAACCATTATTATAATAAAATATTCCTTGGTATGACTTTCATTTTGTGCTACTGGAAAATCCTTGAGGTTTTGGATTTGAGGTTTATGTTTTGAGTTAATTTGAAAAATTCTCAGCCATTATCAGATATTTTTCCATCTAATATTTTTCTCAACTTCCCCTTGGGCTCCAGTCCAGCATATTTTAGAATACTTGATATTGAATCTCAAATCATTGAGGTTTTTTTCATTACTGATGACAGCAATAGCATACCCTATGTAATTACGGTAGAAAATTCAATGGATTCATAACAGTGAATTGTATAAACATGTTGTAATTTACTTCTTGTGGTAGGCAGCTTCTGATGTAGATTCCCAAATCTTTGCCTGTTTGTATTCCCACTCATATAATTCCCCTCACCTTGAGTGTGCTGGATCTAGCAATTTGCTTCTAATGAATAGAATACAGCAAAATCAATGAGAAGTCACTTCTGTGATTGGGTGACAATAGACTCCTATCACTGTCTTGCATTAATTCTGCTTGTTCATTACAATGAAGGAAGTTACAACATGGAGAAGTCCACAAGGCAATAAACTGAGGGCAGGTGCTCACCACAAACCAAAGAGGAACCTGTGTCCAAAAGCCTACAAGGAAGTGTATCCTGCCAGCAACTACATGAGTGAGCTTGGGCATGGATCCCTTCCTATTTGAACTTTCAGGGAAAATCTTTAGCCTCACCTGCCATCTGAGAGGGATCTTTCTCACTTAGAGGACCCAACTAAGTCATGGGCAGGTATCAGAGACATTTTGATATAAGTTGTTGTTTCAAGTTGCTAAATTTGGGGCCAGTTTGTTACACAGCAGTGGATGATGAATACTCTTTCTATGTAGCATTTTTGGACCTATTCCCTCCTTCTTTTATTTGTTGTTATAAATAATGCTGTATAAATAGCCTTGGGCATGTTCTTCATCTTCAGAAATGAATTTTTGTAAGTAGAAATGATGAGTCAAAACATCTGAGCAGTATGCACCCTGATAGTGCATGTAAAATGTTTGGGGAATGATAAGGTAAGAATAAAATGGATATTTCAGAAGAATGAGACAAATTCACGAAATAGTCTACTTTTTAAAAAGTCTTAATGTATCTTTATTAATAAAAACTATTTACTTTCTGGTGAATTACTATCTAAATGTATAAGCATATATTATCTACATGATATATATTTTTATTTATACACTCATATATATATAGTTCTCATATATATATATATATAAGAGTGTATATATATGAGTGTATATATATAAGAACTATATATATATATATAGTTCTTTTATTATAAAAGTTTACTTCTAATCTTTACAGATCATAAACTATGTTGTTGTTGTTGTTGTTCAGTCGCCAAGTCCTGTCTGACTCTTTGTGACTCCATGGACTATAACATGCCAGGCTTCCCCCCTCCTTCACTCTGTCGCAGAGTTTGCTCAAGTTCATGTGCATGAGTTGCCCAAATTCATGTTCATTGAGTTGGTGATGATACCTAACCATCTCATCTCCTACCGCCCTCTTCTCCTTTTGCCTTCAATTTTACCATATGGTTTTTCTAATATAAATGCCATATTCTTTTTACAAAGACTTAAAAGCAATTCAATGAAGGAAGGATAGCCTTTTTAACAAACAGTGCTAGAATGAGAGACAACGTATACGCTAGAAAATGAAACTCAAGTTAAACCTCACACCTTATAGAACTATTAACTCAAGATTGATTATGGATTTAAATCATAAAACTATAAAACCTTTAGGAAAAGTGGGAAAAAATACTTTGGCATCTAGAGCTATGTGAAATTCTTAGATCTGAAACCAAAGCTCAATCTATAGAAAAAATAATTGATAAACTGGACTCCATCAATGTTAAAAACTTTTCTTTTGTAAAAATCCAAGTGAAGAATATGAAAGACAAGCAATAGGGGCTTCCCCTGGTGGTCCAGTGGGTAAGGACACCGCCTTGCCGTGCAAGGGGCGCCGGTTCGAGCCCTGGCCTGGGAAGATCCCACGTGCCGCAGAGCGGCTGGACTGATGTGTCCAATTACCGAGCCAGAGCTCTGGAGCGCATGCGCCCAGAGCCGGCACTCTGCAACGACAGACTCCACCGCGATGGGAGGCCCACAGGAGCCAAAGAACAAAGACGAATGAACAGAGAGAAACGAAAGACCAAGCTCCCCTCCCTCCTCAACCCAACCCCCGCCCAAAAATAAATAAATAAATAAATCTTTAAAAAAAAAAAGAATATGAAAGACAAGCAATAAACTGGATGAAAATATTTGCAAACCACATATTCAACAAAGGGCTAGTATCTTAAATATATAAAGAACACTCAAAACTCAATAGTAAAACAGAACATCAAATTGGAAAATATGCAAAAGAGATTCTTCGGGCTTCCCTGATGGTCCAGTGGGTAAGGACACCACCTTGCAGTGCAAGGGGGGCCAGTTTGATCCCTGGCCTTGGAAGATCCCACGTGCCGCGGAGCAGCTGGACCGATGTGTCCAATTACCGAGCCAGAGCTCTGGAGCGCATGCGCCCAGAGCCGGCACTCTGCAACGACAGACTCCACCGCGATGGGAGGCCCACAGGAGCCAAAGAACAAAGACGAATGAACAGAGAGAAACGAAAGACCAAGCTCCCCTCCCTCCTCAACCCAACCCCCGCCCAAAAATAAATAAATAAATAAATCTTTAAAAAAAAAAAGAATATGAAAGACAAGCAATAAACTGGATGAAAATATTTGCAAACCACATATTCAACAAAGGGCTAGTATCTTAAATATATAAAGAACACTCAAAACTCAATAGTAAAACAGAACATCAAATTGGAAAATATGCAAAAGAGATTCTTCGGGCTTCCCTGATGGTCCAGTGGGTAAGGACACCACCTTGCAGTGCAAGGGGGGCCAGTTTGATCCCTGGCCTTGGAAGATCCCACGTGCCGCGGAGCAGCTGGACCGATGTGTCCAGTTCCTGTGCTGGAGCTCTGGAGCACATGCGCCCAGAGCCGGTGCTCTGCGACAACAGACACCACTGTGATGGGAGGCCCACACGGGCCAAAGAACAAAAGATGGATTAAAATAGACAAATGAAAGACCAATAGAAGTGCCCTGCCCACTCCCCTCCCTCCCCACCCCACCCCTCCAAAATAAATAAATAAATAAATCTTTAAAAAAAAAGAGAGATTCTTCTATGAAGGCTGTATGCAGATGACAAATAAGCACATGGAATACTCTTTAACATATTGAGCCAGCAGGTAAATGCATGCTAAAATCATAGTGAAATCTCACTACATACAGATCAGAATGGTGACAATTAAAGTTAGTGGTATTACCAAATGCCAGAAAGGATCTAGAGAAACCAATTCACTGATACTTCATTGATGGGAAGGTAAGGCAATATAGCCATTCCTGAAAACAGTTGGTCAGTTTCTTATAAAACTAAACATGCAACTGCCATAGAAACCTCAAATTGTGCTCCTGGATATTTATTCCAGAGAAATTAGAACTATGTTTACAGAAGTGCATGCATATGAATATGTGTAGTGGCTTTATTCACAAGAGCCCCAAACTAGAAACAGTCCAGATGACTTCAGCAGGTAAATGGTTGAATTATGGTACATAGACACAAAATGTATTACTCAGCAATAAAAATAAGAAAAGTATTGATACTTGCAGTAACTAGGATGGATCTTCAGAGAATTATCTGAGTGAAAAAAAAAATCTAATCTCCAAATGTTACATACCACCTGCTATTTTATATAATGTTACTCAAATGACAGAATGTTATAAATCCAGGAATTAGGGACAAGTGATGGGGAATGGAAGAAAGGAAGGTATGATTGTAAAAGTAATGGGGAATTTTGAGGATGATGGAAGTTCCTGTATTTTGATTGTGGTGGTGGATATGTAAACTTATACACATGATTAAATTGCATCTGAATGATAGTTGTGGTTTGCATCAACGTCATGGTCATGGTTGTGATATTAGACTCTAGTTTTGCGAGATGTTACCACCAGTGAAAACTAGAAAGAGGTACATGGAATGTCAGTGTATTTTTCCTTTCAATTGAATGTGGATCTATAATTATCTCAATAAAATTTCAATTTTAAAACAGAATGAGCATTTTTGTAATTTAAAATGTATTAGCAAATTTTACTCTAAGAAAGCATACTAATTCATTATTGTACTCATCAGACAAATGAGCTAGCAAGCCATCACTTCATGGTAAATAGATGGAGAAACAATAAAAACAGTGACAGACTTTATTTTCTTGGGTTCCAAAATCACTGTGGATAGTGAATGCAGCCATGAAATTAAAAGACAGTTGCTCCTTGGAAGAAAAGTTATGACAGATCTAGACAGCACATTAAAATGTAAGACATTACTTTGTTTACAAAGGTCTGTGTAGTAAACATACAGATAGATGGCAATTAAAGTTAGTGGTATTACCAAATGCCAGAAAGGATCTAGAGAAACCAATTCACTGATACTTCATTGATGGGAAGGTAAGGCAATATAGCCATTCCTGAAAACAGTTGGTCAGTTTCTTATAAAACTAAACATGCAACTGCCATAGAAACCTCAAATTGTGCTCCTGGATATTTATTCCAGAGAAATTAGAACTATGTTTACAGAAGTGCATGCATATGAATATGTGTAGTGGCTTTATTCACAAGAGCCCCAAACTAGAAACAGTCCAGATGACTTCAGCAGGTAAATGGTTGAATTATGGTACATAGACACAAAATGTATTACTCAGCAATAAAAATAAGAAAAGTATTGATACTTGCAGTAACTAGGATGGATCTTCAGAGAATTATCTGAGTGAAAAAAAAAATCTAATCTCCAAATGTTACATACCACCTGCTATTTTATATAATGTTACTCAAATGACAGAATGTTATAAATCCAGGAATTAGGGACAAGTGATGGGGAATGGAAGAAAGGAAGGTATGATTGTAAAAGTAATGGGGAATTTTGAGGATGATGGAAGTTCCTGTATTTTGATTGTGGTGGTGGATATGTAAACTTATACACATGATTAAATTGCATCTGAATGATAGTTGTGGTTTGCATCAACGTCATGGTCATGGTTGTGATATTAGACTCTAGTTTTGCGAGATGTTACCACCAGTGAAAACTAGAAAGAGGTACATGGAATGTCAGTGTATTTTTCCTTTCAATTGAATGTGGATCTATAATTATCTCAATAAAATTTCAATTTTAAAACAGAATGAGCATTTTTGTAATTTAAAATGTATTAGCAAATTTTACTCTAAGAAAGCATACTAATTCATTATTGTACTCATCAGACAAATGAGCTAGCAAGCCATCACTTCATGGTAAATAGATGGAGAAACAATAAAAACAGTGACAGACTTTATTTTCTTGGGTTCCAAAATCACTGTGGATAGTGAATGCAGCCATGAAATTAAAAGACAGTTGCTCCTTGGAAGAAAAGTTATGACAGATCTAGACAGCACATTAAAATGTAAGACATTACTTTGTTTACAAAGGTCTGTGTAGTCAAAGCTATGATTTTTCCAGTAGTCATGTATGGATGTGAGTGCTGGACAATAAAAAGGCTGAGCACTGAAGAACTGATACCTTTGAACTGGTGCTAGAGAAGACTCGAGCCTCCCTTGGACAAGAAAGGATATCAAACCAGTTCATCCTAAAGGAAATCAACCCTGAATATTCACTGGAAGGACTGATACTGAAGCTGAAGCTCCAATTCTTTGGCCACCTGATGCAAAGAGGTGACTCACTGGAAAAGACCCTAATGCTGGGGAAGAGTGAGGGCAGGGGGAGAAGGAAGCAACAGAGGATGAAATGGTCAGATGGCATCACCGATTTGATAGATGTGAGTTTGCAAAATCTGGGAGATGGTGAAGGACAGGGAAGCCTGGAGTGCTGCAGTCCATGGGATCACCAAAAGTTGGACATGACTGAGCAACTGAACAACAACAAAACCAGCACCCTCACTATTAACGGCTCTATCAGTTCTTGGCCCATGCCAGTAGGGCAGGAGATTCTACCCAACAAACATAAAGCAGAATAAAGAGAGTTGTTTTATTCTGATAATAAGATTCATGTCACCAGGAGTATAAAAATTACATAATTCTTATATAATTAATGAGTTCTTAATTCCTTGTACAATGGTGCACAAACACGTATCAAGTAAAAACCCATGAAAACAATATGATGTTCTCCTTTCAGATATTAAAACATCAGGAAGATAACAGCAGTAGAGAAAAATTTAAAATACTGCTAGCAAGGTTGATTCTCTATCCAAATCTAATCTACATATATTTACTGGTAACTATATTTGTGTCAAAGATATGCACTTTGCAAATATACATAGTATATTGAGAACTGAACACAGCTTATGGCTTTAAAAAGATCTAAAGAAGAGAAATAATTAAGCCAAATTTTAAAACCAAAATATAGTAAACATAGAAAAAAGAAATTGTTTGGGAATAATATCAATCTAATTGCAATTTTAAAATGTTTTTTTTTTTTAATATTGGGCACTAAACAGTGAATCAGAGTTGAACTTATACATCACTTATAAACATTTGGTGTTGAAAATAAATGTCATTCAATGAAAGAGACTAGAAAATGAAAACCAAAAGACAACTGTGATAGATATGAAAATCGCTACAAATTCCTCCTGTCCTCCAAGCCCTTCAGTGGTGCCACCACACTGATTCTTGTCTTGGCCATGGGACTCACCTTAGCAAATGGGACCTTGGAAAACAAGCTATGGGCACAGAGTCTTGAAATGCACATTTGGCCTCACTCTCTTGCTGTGGCCACCATGGGAGGAAGTCAGGGTTGGGCTGCAGTATAATGAGAGCCATGTGGACCATCATCCTCATCGCCCTGGCTGACAGCCTTCCAGACACCAGAAGTCTGACCAAGAACATCTTAGAACACCCAGCCACTGGCCTACTCACCAGCTGACCATAGATGAACGAGTGTACGGAGCTGGGATTGGCTGAGCCACCCTGAACTGAAAGACCCACCCAGCCAACCCACAGAAGCAGGAGCAAAATGAAATGTGATTGTTTTAAAGCCACTAAGTTTCAGGGT
Source organism: Tragulus kanchil (assembly GCA_022376925.1). NCBI lineage: Eukaryota > Metazoa > Chordata > Mammalia > Artiodactyla > Tragulidae > Tragulus > Tragulus kanchil. The sequence continues at coordinate 112,497,762 of JAIOJX010000031.1, read as the reverse complement.
GGCTTGTTACATAGAAAAAGCTGTGGCCTGAAGTGTAAGAAAAAGAGACAGTTGTTATACAAAACAAGTCATGTCGGTGCTTGTCCATCATCCTTGCTAATGAAATAAAGTACTAGGCAAATGGTCTTTAATGGTATGTATGGGGCTTTGGGAGTCTAAGGTGCCTGTAGTCAGGCTGAGCGCAGGGGACACACCCTAGTTCCAGCTCTGCTCAGAAGTATGACTTTTATCTTTATCCTAAAGGATATCATTCACTCTGGTGGCTTACATGTCAGTTTCCCGTACCAGTCACTTCATCAGAAACAAGAAGAAAAAACATGGGAATGGTCGGAGGCCTTACAGCCCTCACTGGCTATGGAGGGCTCTGTTTTCAGAGCCAAGGCTAGTGTGATACAGGCCAGACCACAGAAGCAGCCTGTGTGATGGAGTTGGGCTGAACCTAGAGTCAGCCCACGGACCTGAAGGTCAAGTGGCACACAGCACATCTGTGGATGAAGGTGTATACATTGTAAAAGATCCCATGCACATAAGGTGTGGTGACACTCTGCACCTGGGATTATTCTGTGGATGATTTTTTGAGTTTTTCTAGGGCTAGAGCAAACAGGTGCAGAAGAACCCAGAATCATTTGCAGATGAGCTTGTTGAGCTGACGGGCTTAGTCTCAGGCCATCTGAATGGAAATCAAGGATTTCTGCAGGGACCTGTTCTTCCACAGGTGTTCCTGCAGCCCGGTAAACAAGATGGAAGGGACAAGCTACAGCTGTCTGTCTGCAGTATTTTTTTTTTTTTTGAAAAAGCCCTTAAGAACAGACAAGATGGTGCAGATGCACCGCATCTGTTGCAGTGAGACCAGCGGCCGTCAGCAGTTTTTATCTGGCTTTGTTTGCTCAGCTGAGAGGTGAGTCTGGTGGGAGGTTGCAGTGCTTGCTTTCCAAGTGCTCACATCCCTGGAACAATTACAGACATCTCTGGTTCTGCAGGACCGAGAACTCTACTGTCTCTTGCAGGTGGGACTGGTGATCTCTCCCAAGCCTGTGATGATCACTGCCTCCAGATGACCACCATGCCTGCCTTCATGTCATGCACATGCTTACCAGATGTGTAAAGGCCCTGGAATCTGAAAACATGATGATATATGCAAATTCAGAATAAAGTGTTCTTTTCCAAAACCAAAAATTTAATTTTCAGTGGAAATTCACGTCTTTTTTCTTGATTTTTGAGTCTGAAAGTTCTGGGTGTGTTCCATAAATGTTGGGCCCCAGCTCTCGGTTCCTTCTACCTGCTGGGCCTTGCAGCCCTGCATGACCCAGTCATACATAAATGAAAGCTCCACAGTGTGAGACCTTGGCCTACTTCATTAGCATACCGTCCTTGGTCCTAGAAAAGATCTGGAAGCTATAACCCTCAGGTTGTTCACTCACAGGCATTCACTGGTCAGGAAATCCAATCCCACAAGATTTCTAGAGATTCATCAAAATGGTGAGTCTCTCTCTCAAGATCTTTGGATTCTTCAGAGATCTGCCTTCACACCTCTCTGTGGCTGGGGCACTAAGATGGGAGGCTCAGATTGGTGACGCATGCTGTCAGCATTTGCCAATTGTATTAGTTTTTTGACCCCTCTGCTGACTTTGAATTAAAAGACTTAGAAATTAGGATGGGCAGTTGTAGGAAAGAAAAGGAGAAAGAAAGGGAGGGATGGAGGAAGGAAGGAAAGAAGAAAGAATATCAAACAAATAAAATGAAAGCCTATGGGGCAGGTTGTGTCGGCATGCTGCTGCCAGTTTGCCAGGGGTGCATGTGTGCTGCCTCACCCAGGAACATCAGTTTCCCTTTGCAAGTCTTGGTCCTTCTACTTTCAAGCTTTGCTGTTAAGCCTGAACAGTGGATCCATCTCAGCATACCTCCTCTAGTTTCCAACCAACAAAACAGTTCTTGGGGTTGTGGTCAATTGTCCGTTCATCTGTCCAGCTTTCCTCTCTCCCCGAGATTCTGCATTTCCACAGATGACCATTTTCAGTCTGGGATAGACTGGGCGGCAGCTGGCACAGGCGACTTCAAGGATGCTTTTCCCAAACCACAGTGTTTGTGAATGCTGACATTGACAAGATGGTCCCTGTCGACACATCTGCTCTTGGGAAGAGGAGAGAAAGCCTCTTCCCTTAGTTTTGGATTGAATTTATTTTTGTTCCTTGAGATGGCAAAAGTCCAGACCCATGATGCCTATCTAAAAATCTACCCATATCAAAAGAAAGCCTTTGCTCTATAAATGAGATTAGCTATCTCCCAATTTCAGTATATAAATTGGCTCTCCATTTAGACTTCTTCCCCTGCAGTACTCCTTCATTACAAACCATCATTGCAGAAGAAAAGCAACACAACAAAATACTTAATTTCATTAATCTGTTTGGCCATACCAATATAATGAGGTATAATATTGATTTTCTTACTTGGGTTTTAAAATCTCTACTTCTTTCCACAGAATTAAATGCTTCAAACTGATATTCCACCTCTTTACAGTTTCATCTTTAATTTAGTTTCATTTCTAAAGAGATTCATCAAAATGGTGAGTCTCTCTCTCAAGATCTTTGGATTCTTCAGAGATCTGCCTTCACACCTCTCTGTGGCTGGGGCACTAAGATGGGAGGCTCAGATTGGTGACGCATGCTGTCAGCATTTGCCAATTGTATTAGTTTTTTGACCCCTCTGCTGACTTTGAATTAAAAGACTTAGAAATTAGGATGGGCAGTTGTAGGAAAGAAAAGGAGAAAGAAAGGGAGGGATGGAGGAAGGAAGGAAAGAAGAAAGAATATCAAACAAATAAAATGAAAGCCTATGGGGCAGGTTGTGTCGGCATGCTGCTGCCAGTTTGCCAGGGGTGCATGTGTGCTGCCTCACCCAGGAACATCAGTTTCGCTTTGCAAGTCTTGGTCCTTCTACTTTCAAGCTTTGCTGTTAAGCCTGAACAGTGGATCCATCTCAGCATACCTCCTCTAGTTTCCAACCAACAAAACAGTTCTTGGGGTTGTGGTCAATTGTCCGTTCATCTGTCCAGCTTTCCTCTCTCCCCGAGATTCTGCATTTCCACAGATGACCATTTTCAGTCTGGGATAGACTGGGCGGCAGCTGGCACAGGCGACTTCAAGGATGCTTTTCCCAAACCACAGTGTTTGTGAATGCTGACATTGACAAGATGGTCCCTGTCGACACATCTGCTCTTGGGAAGAGGAGAGAAAGCCTCTTCCCTTAGTTTTGGATTGAATTTATTTTTGTTCCTTGAGATGGCAAAAGTCCAGACCCATGATGCCTATCTAAAAATCTACCCATATCAAAAGAAAGCCTTTGCTCTATAAATGAGATTAGCTATCTCCCAATTTCAGTATATAAATTGGCTCTCCATTTAGACTTCTTCCCCTGCAGTACTCCTTCATTACAAACCATCATTGCAGAAGAAAAGCAACACAACAAAATACTTAATTTCATTAATCTGTTTGGCCATACCAATATAATGAGGTATAATATTGATTTTCTTACTTGGGTTTTAAAATCTCTACTTCTTTCCACAGAATTAAATGCTTCAAACTGATATTCCACCTCTTTACAGTTTCATCTTTAATTTAGTTGTTATAATTAGGCATTAACGGGTGTCAGTAGGATAACCAGTTAGAGACCATTCTGTTCTGCTTGTCTTGATTATCACAGTTTAGATGTAAAGTAAATTAGAATGAAAGACTATACCGTCCAATTACAGATAAAAGCAGCAAACTGCACTGTTGTAATTAGATGCCAGGACTATTTTTCTTAAGATTTTGTATCTCTGAGGGCCCTTCTTGTAGCTACTTGGCTGAAGCCACTGCTGAAAGATTTCAGGATGGAGCTGGGTTGTTGTAGCCATATTGTCTCCTGCAAAACTTGAACTTCTGACTGGTCTTTCTTCCTGGGGAGCTTCCTAGGCCAGAGGCCATGAGGACTTGCTGGAGCCTTTCTCCCTTGGGGCCAGGGATCTGCATGCATCCCTCCCTCTCACAGTGGGGGTAGTTGGATAGTCAGGGGCAAAGGTCAGTTTCTTTATGAATCATCCAGCTCTTCCTAACCTCATCTTCCTATCCTTTCTCTTTTCTCCCTTCTCCTCTTCCTCACTGATGCAGTCTTGGGTACTGCACTGCCTTTGGGGTCTAGAATGCTGGTCAAAACCATATCCTTAACCCTGGTGTGGAATTTTCTAGAAGTGAATATGCTAGGTGTGCATGCTTGCTCATGCTCAGTTGCTTCAGTCGTGTCTGACTCTTGCAATCGCATGGACTATAGCTTGCCATGCTCTTCTGTCCACGGAATTTCCTAGGCAAGAATACTGGCATGGGTTGCCATTCCCTCCTCCAGGGAATCTTCTTGACCCAGGATCTCTTACATCTCCTGCACTGCAGGCAGATTCTTTACTGCTGATCTGTTGGGGAAGCCTGGTGTGCTTTCCTATAAGTGCTACTTATCTTTGAAAACTGACCAAGGAGAGCTTCATGTGACCACTGAAGAGTGACCTGAAGGCATCATGATCCATTCATTCATTTTACAAACATTTGCCTTTGCTCCCGCCTCCCTTCTAGGAATGAGTTCACAGGCACACGTCGGGATGGGCAGATCTCTACTTCTTTCCACAGAATTAAATGCTTCAAACTGATATTCCACCTCTTTACAGTTTCATCTTTAATTTAGTTGTTATAATTAGGCATTAACGGGTGTCAGTAGGATAACCAGTTAGAGACCATTCTGTTCTGCTTGTCTTGATTATCACAGTTTAGATGTAAAGTAAATTAGAATGAAAGACTATACCGTCCAATTACAGATAAAAGCAGCAAACTGCACTGTTGTAATTAGATGCCAGGACTATTTTTCTTAAGATTTTGTATCTCTGAGGGCCCTTCTTGTAGCTACTTGGCTGAAGCCACTGCTGAAAGATTTCAGGATGGAGCTGGGTTGTTGTAGCCATATTGTCTCCTGCAAAACTTGAACTTCTGACTGGTCTTTCTTCCTGGGGAGCTTCCTAGGCCAGAGGCCATGAGGACTTGCTGGAGCCTTTCTCCCTTGGGGCCAGGGATCTGCATGCATCCCTCCCTCTCACAGTGGGGGTAGTTGGATAGTCAGGGGCAAAGGTCAGTTTCTTTATGAATCATCCAGCTCTTCCTAACCTCATCTTCCTATCCTTTCTCTTTTCTCCCTTCTCCTCTTCCTCACTGATGCAGTCTTGGGTACTGCACTGCCTTTGGGGTCTAGAATGCTGGTCAAAACCATATCCTTAACCCTGGTGTGGAATTTTCTAGAAGTGAATATGCTAGGTGTGCATGCTTGCTCATGCTCAGTTGCTTCAGTCGTGTCTGACTCTTGCAATCGCATGGACTATAGCTTGCCATGCTCTTCTGTCCACGGAATTTCCTAGGCAAGAATACTGGCATGGGTTGCCATTCCCTCCTCCAGGGAATCTTCTTGACCCAGGATCTCTTACATCTCCTGCACTGCAGGCAGATTCTTTACTGCTGATCTGTTGGGGAAGCCTGGTGTGCTTTCCTATAAGTGCTACTTATCTTTGAAAACTGACCAAGGAGAGCTTCATGTGACCACTGAAGAGTGACCTGAAGGCATCATGATCCATTCATTCATTTTACAAACATTTGCCTTTGCTCCCGCCCTCCCTTCTAGGAATGAGTTCACAGGCACACGTGGGCCTGGTGAAGATGGGGCAGTCACAGAGTAGGTAAATGATGACCGTTAGAGGGATGTTCTAATAGGGTGTAGATGCTCAGATAATGACTTGTCAGGAGCCAGAGGGCTGAGAATAGTGAGGATGTCCTTTCGTTACAGGGGTTTAAATGATTACTGAGTAGCCAGATGATACCCACTGATAGGAGCTGTCAGCTTCCTAAAATTGGACATTAAAAAAAAATTTGGCCTCTTTTCATTGATTTATTATTTATTTTTCATCCATCTTTGTTCTTTGACCTGGGTGGGCCTCCCATTGCAGTGGCCTCTCCCACCACAGAGAACCAGCTCTGGGCTCATGTGCTCCAGAGTGCTGGCTCGTAATTGGACACACCAATCCAGCCACTCTGTGGCACGTGGGATCTTTCGGGGCCAGGGATCGTACCAGTGCCCTATGCAGTATAAGGCGGACTCTTTACCCACTGGACCACCAGGGAAACCCAGACATGTTTTGTGACAGGCTAGATGACCCTGACCCAGGACCTGAAGGGTAAAGGGAGAACATGGCATTGAGGGGCTTATGCTGGACTTCTTCTGTCACTGTGTGGATACTGTATGTCACTGGAAACATGTGCAGAAAGTGAAAATCACTCAGTTGTGTCTGACGCTTTGTGACCCCATGGATGAGCCATGGGATTCTCCAGGCAAGAATACTGGAGTGGGTAGCTGTTCCTTCCTCCAGGGGATCTTCCCAACCCAGGGTTCAAACCCAGGTCTCCTGCATTGCAGGTGGATTCTTTACCATCTGAACCACCAAGGAAGCTATCCAGAAGCTATGGCTCTTTCAGTCCCCAAGCACTGATTGCCAGTTGGAGGAACACCAGCATCTACTGTGCAAGAGTACATGAGTACATGAGAGGCACCTAATTTTTGTCCTCCTAGAAATTTGCATATCTTAATACTTCCTGGTGCATTTTGTCAAACACTTCTCCATTATAATGAGGTGGCTGCTCTGGACCCTCCCCAGGCTGGGTCTGCAGTAATTCATGCTTTTCTCAAAACATTGTTATTGTTTTGTTCCTAAGACATGTGGATTCTTTTGTGACTCACTGAACTGTAGCCCGCCAGGGCCCTCTGTCCGTGGGATTTCCCAGGCAAGAATATTGGCATGGGCTACCATTTCCTCCTCCAGGGGATCTTCCCAATCCAGGGACTGAGCTCATGTCTCCTGCATTGCAGGTGGATTCTTTATCTCTGAGCTATGTGGAATAAACTCACTTTAAAAATGTCTCCCAGAGATAGCATGACTGAATATACCTGTGGTGCTGTCCTCTGAAGGGCCACCTCAGCATGGAAGCTGAACATTTGATGACATCAGCACAGAGGCCGTGCAAAGTTAACCTGATGTTCCCACACAAGTCAGACTCATGATGACCCAGATCCCATGTGCACTGAAAATCACAAAAGTTGAATTACTTTGTTTCATGGGGTCACATATAGTCGAAGCTATGGTTTTTTCCAGTAGTCGTGTATGGATGTGAAAGTTGGACCACAAAGAAGGCAGAATGCCAAAGAATTGATGCTTTTGAATGGTGGTGTTGGAAAATATTCTTGAAAGTCCCTTGGACTGGAAGGATACCAAACTCAGGGAAATCAGCCCTGAGTATTCATCGGAAGGACTGATGCTAAAGCTGAAGCTCCAATACTTTGGCCACCTGATTCAAAGAGCTGACTCATTGGAAAAGATCGTGATGCTGGGAAAAAATGAAGGCAGGAAGAGAAGGGGACAACAGAGGACAAGATGGTTGGATTGCATCACAGAGTCAATGGACAAGAGTTTGAACAAGCTTTATGAGATGGTGAAGGACAGGGAAGCCTGGCGTGCTGCAGTCCATGGGGTTGCAAAGACTCAGACACAACAGAGTGACTAAACAACAGTAACAATAACAAAGGGAAGGTCACAAAAAGAGTCAAACTTCACTTAGTGAACAAACAGCAACAACGAGCCCAGCTAGGAGAGAAGGATTGAGCTGGATGAGGTCCCACCACAAGCTTTGAGGGCACTAGGATGGTCTAAGTTCTACGGTTATGCTTGGCCCCTGGGTCTGCAGTAATTCATGCTTTTCTCAAAACATTGTTATTGTTTTGTTCCTAAGACATGTGGATTCTTTTGTGACTCACTGAACTGTAGCCCGCCAGGGCCCTCTGTCCGTGGGATTTCCCAGGCAAGAATATTGGCATGGGCTACCATTTCCTCCTCCAGGGGATCTTCCCAATCCAGGGACTGAGCTCATGTCTCCTGCATTGCAGGTGGATTCTTTATCTCTGAGCTATGTGGAATAAACTCACTTTAAAAATGTCTCCCAGAGATAGCATGACTGAATATACCTGTGGTGCTGTCCTCTGAAGGGCCACCTCAGCATGGAAGCTGAACATTTGATGACATCAGCACAGAGGCCGTGCAAAGTTAACCTGATGTTCCCACACAAGTCAGACTCATGATGACCCAGATCCCATGTGCACTGAAAATCACAAAAGTTGAATTACTTTGTTTCATGGGGTCACATATAGTCGAAGCTATGGTTTTTTCCAGTAGTCGTGTATGGATGTGAAAGTTGGACCACAAAGAAGGCAGAATGCCAAAGAATTGATGCTTTTGAATGGTGGTGTTGGAAAATATTCTTGAAAGTCCCTTGGACTGGAAGGATACCAAACTCAGGGAAATCAGCCCTGAGTATTCATCGGAAGGACTGATGCTAAAGCTGAAGCTCCAATACTTTGGCCACCTGATTCAAAGAGCTGACTCATTGGAAAAGATCGTGATGCTGGGAAAAAATGAAGGCAGGAAGAGAAGGGGACAACAGAGGACAAGATGGTTGGATTGCATCACAGAGTCAATGGACAAGAGTTTGAACAAGCTTTATGAGATGGTGAAGGACAGGGAAGCCTGGCGTGCTGCAGTCCATGGGGTTGCAAAGACTCAGACACAACAGAGTGACTAAACAACAGTAACAATAACAAAGGGAAGGTCACAAAAAGAGTCAAACTTCACTTAGTGAACAAACAGCAACAACGAGCCCAGCTAGGAGAGAAGGATTGAGCTGGATGAGGTCCCACCACAAGCTTTGAGGGCACTAGGATGGTCTAAGTTTTCTGATGTCTAGGTTATGCTTGGCCCCCCACTAAGGAGGCATTTAATAATCTGGACTGGTGCTGTGAAAAACTACAATCTAATCTCCGTGTGCATGTGCAACACACACACACACAGGCAGACAAACACACGCATTAGCTAAGTCACAAAAACTCAAACCAAAGAGGAAACCTTATTCCCTGCAAATGTTCTTGGTGAGACTACTGTTAATTTAGGAAGATTCCTTTTTTTTCCGTGATGAATTAATTTCCTAGAGATCATTTAAGGTGTGATCCAAGCATATATTTTCTTTTGCCACCAAACGGATCTGACCTCTTACTAATTTTGCCTACAATTAGTTTGGTGTAATTACCACCACTTACAATTTAGTCTGCTTTCACTAAAAAAAATTATTGTTCACGGGGTCATAAAACTCTTTAAAAATTGCTTAATGAAAAATGGAGCCTTGGGAATGTTGCACAAGATAAGCCCAGCCATTAAATCCAGGACTTCCTGTGTGCACGAGGTAGTAGTTTGTGCTGGAGGCTCTCCAGCACTCTGTGTGTGTGTGTGTGTGTGTGTGTGTGGTGTGTGTGTGTGGAACAGGAGTGTTGCGGAGAGAAGCTCTTTTTATAGGCACCCTCTTTGGCCCAGGGTGCGTGCTGAGTAACCTGGCAGGGCTGAGAAACCACTCAAAACAGAGGCTACTCAGCATGGTCTGTCTCCACCTCCTTGCATTTCTCCTGCTGGGCCAGAATGTATAGAATAGAAATAATGAGGGAGTGGTCTGGAGAAACAAATATAGCCTTCAAGCCAATTTTGACATTCAGAGGGAAATGCTGTCTGAGCTAGGCCCACTCTGCCACATCCTCTTGACGGAGACCCCACAGTTGAGAAGTCCACAGTCTGGTAGGCTCACATTCTCATGACAAGCCTCCTCCCAAAAGCCATCCCTGATGGTGTGCAGTGACAGCTCACTCTTCGTTATCTCAAAGGGGCTCAGCCCCTCCCCCTGGCTCACTCTTCTCTTTCCCTCATTACAGGACTGGAGAGAAGTAAACCAACAATCCTTCAATGCTCTCCAACAGCACCCGTCTCTCAATTCTGTTGAAGGCACTCGCCGGCTTTGTTCTGATGTCCGGGCTGTGCACATACATGCTCAGAGGGTCACAGGCTCTTGTGTTATAAGTGTGCACACCTGAGCCAGGAGAATCTTGCAGAATTCCTTCAAATTGGAACAGAGCAAGGGGCAGAGAGTGAGGAGACGCTGAGAAGGAAGATGATGTGTGTGTGGAGATTGAGGGTTCCACATTAGAGCACTACTGAAGGAGTCCATCATGGCAAGGTCGTCAGAACTAGATGTCTCACTCAACATGTGGCTGACAGAGACTGACTCCCCCTGAGACTGACCCTGAGGCTCCTACCTCTGGATATCAGGGCTGCAGCCCAGCTTTGCTTTTTTGGCTGAGAATGGACAGTTTCTGCATAGAAGGTGAGAGATGGAGTAAGAAGAGTGAAGAATGGAGGATGAGACTCTAGGTGAGCTCCTATGTTCAAAAGTATAAACCCTGGCAGGGTTAGAATGCTGCACATTGGGGAAAATAGCATTTGTCAATGCATTATCACATATTCCCAACAAGTACTAGCATTTACCCAGAAGGAGATTGAAGTTGCATAATTACAGTTCTCAAAGTATGCTCCAGGTTCTCAACCTCTGAATTTAAATCTGACAAAGATCTAAAGATTATGTGAACACCCTTCTCAAAAGACTTCCCATACCTTCAAAATAGAATCTTAATTCTTTGCAGACCCCATGAGGTCACTATGATCTGAGCCTTCTTGTCCTCTAGGCTCATCTGCTGATCTCTGGACAGCCATACCTGCCACCCCTGAAGGACCCCAGGGAGCTCTCTGCTTGGAGGTGCTCCCCAAACCTCTTCCCGCCCCTGTTCCAGGAGGGGATTCTTGGAGAAAACACTTGCTCACCCTCTGCCTTCCCCATTGCTCCTTGGGCCCTCCTCTGCTTTCATTTTCATTGTAGCCTCTGGTGCCACAGCTTAGATGGGATGCTTCTGTTTACCAGCTCCATGATCTTGACCACAGCACCTAACCTCTGTGCCCCAATGTCTTCATCTAAAATGAGAGATCATAGTATACTGCCTTGCCCCGCGGATGGGAGGACTCAACAAGGCAGCATGCATGAACGGTTGAGAATGGCATTTGGCAGAGAAAAAGCACTCAAACAGTACTGGCCATTATCACTTTTATTGTTACGTTTATACAATATTTAATTGCATAATTTGTACAATATACATTTAATATGTAACAACAACAAATATGTAATGATAATGATCAGTAGTCTGGGGCTTCCCTGGTGGTCCAATGGGTAAGGACACCACCTTGCAGTGCAAGGGGCGCCGGTTCAATCCCTCGTCTGGGAAGATCCCACATGCCGTGGAGCAGCTGGACCGGTATGTCCAACTACTTTGGAGTGCATGTGCCCAGAACCGGTGCTCTGTGATGAGAGAGGCCACTGCAATGGGTGGCCCACACAGGCCAAAGAACAAAGATAAATAAATGAAAGATCAATAGAAGTGGCATATATATATATATATATATATATATATATACATATACATATATACATATATGTATATAATGATCAGTAGTCTGTTATTCCTGGCAAGTCAGTGCAGAAGCCTGCATGAAATTCAACTTGGGGACTGAACCACAGGGTCACAACATGCATCCCATGTCCTGCCAGCTAAATGACACATACTTATATGTGAGTGAGTGCTGAACATTTTCTTCTTGTAAATACATGGCCCACGATGTTGTTTTCAAATTACATTCTCAAAGAATCTTAATTTTCTGATTAAGGAAAAAAGACCCCTTTTAAAAAAAGGTCACTATGATCTGAGCCTTCTTGTCCTCTAGGCTCATCTGCTGATCTCTGGACAGCCATACCTGCCACCCCTGAAGGACCCCAGGGAGCTCTCTGCTTGGAGGTGCTCCCCAAACCTCTTCCCGCCCCTGTTCCAGGAGGGGATTCTTGGAGAAAACACTTGCTCACCCTCTGCCTTCCCCATTGCTCCTTGGGCCCTCCTCTGCTTTCATTTTCATTGTAGCCTCTGGTGCCACAGCTTAGATGGGATGCTTCTGTTTACCAGCTCCATGATCTTGACCACAGCACCTAACCTCTGTGCCCCAATGTCTTCATCTAAAATGAGAGATCATAGTATACTGCCTTGCCCGGATGGGAGGACTCAACAAGGCAGCATGCATGAACGGTTGAGAATGGCATTTGGCAGAGAAAAAGCACTCAAACAGTACTGGCCATTATCACTTTTATTGTTACGTTTATACAATATTTAATTGCATAATTTGTACAATATACATTTAATATGTAACAACAACAAATATGTAATGATAATGATCAGTAGTCTGGGGCTTCCCTGGTGGTCCAATGGGTAAGGACACCACCTTGCAGTGCAAGGGGCGCCGGTTCAATCCCTCGTCTGGGAAGATCCCACATGCCGTGGAGCAGCTGGACCGGTATGTCCAACTACTTTGGAGTGCATGTGCCCAGAACCGGTGCTCTGTGATGAGAGAGGCCACTGCAATGGGTGGCCCACACAGGCCAAAGAACAAAGATAAATAAATGAAAGATCAATAGAAGTGGCATATATATATATATATATATATATATATATATATACATATACATATATACATATATGTATATAATGATCAGTAGTCTGTTATTCCTGGCAAGTCAGTGCAGAAGCCTGCATGAAATTCAACTTGGGGACTGAACCACAGGGTCACAACATGCATCCCATGTCCTGCCAGCTAAATGACACATACTTATATGTGAGTGAGTGCTGAACATTTTCTTCTTGTAAATACATGGCCCACGATGTTGTATCTCCTGCAACACTCTTTTTTAAAAAAAAGAAATTGGGTTATAGTTGCTTTACAATGCTGTACAACAAAGTGAGCTATATGTATTAAAAAAAATATATATATATATACATATATATGTGTGTGTGTGTGTGTGTGTGTGTGTATCCTCCCTCCATGCCCTCCATTCCACCCAACAAGGGAACCATAGAGCACTGAGCTGAGCTCCCTGTGCTACACAGCAGGTTCCCACTACCTGTCTGTTTTACACACAGTTGTGTGTAAGATCAATCTCCCAGTTCGTCTCACCACAGCCCCATGTCCGCACACACTGTCCGTGTCTCTAGTCTTACCTTGTAAATAGGCTCACCTGTACCACTTTTCTAGATTGCACATATATGCCTGAATATGCGATATTTGTTTTTTCTTTCTGACTTGCTTCACTCTGTATGAGAGACTCTAGGTCCATCTACATCGCTACAAATGACCCAATTTTGTTCCTTTTTATGGCCGAGTAATATTGCCAAGAAACACATGAAAAGATGCTCAATATCACTAGTTATTAGAGAAATACAGATCAAAACTATAATGAGATTTCACTTCACACCAGTCAGAATGGGCATCATCAAGAAATCTGTATACAATAAATGCTGGAGAAGGTGTGGAGAAAAAGGAACCTTCTTGCACTACTTGCAAGAATGTAAATGGATGCAGCCACTATATGGAGGAACAATATAGAGGTTCCTTAAAAAGCTAAAAATAGAGCTACCATCTGATCCAGCCATCTGACTCCTGGATGTATACCATGAGAAAAATCATAATTCAAAAGGACACATGGACCCAAATATTCATTGCAGCACTATTTACAATAGCCAGGACAGGGAAACAACCTAGATGTCCATTGACAGATGGACGGATAAAGAAGATGAGGTACATACAAGCAATTATTACTCCTGTAGCACTTTTTAAAGGCAAAGTGTATTTGGCAGAAGTAACTAACAATGGTCTGCCTTTCCTAAGAATCCCTTGCCAGACTGACACCGCATTGTTCCAAAATTCTGTGTGAAATATAATTTTATTTGGTATGGAATTTACAAGGACATTATGGAAGGATGATTTACCAGTCCATGGAGCTGGTAACTTCATGCCCCATCTCCAGAATCCCACAGAGCCCTGCCACTTAAAAGTGGGTCATGATAAATAGACCTCTTTTATTTTATGTAACTTAAATCTGGGGATTCTCTCCAGGGTAGGAGAATTCCTTCCAAACTATCTTTAGGAAAATAAAAGTTCTTTAGATGCAGTGTTCACGTCTCTTAAGGGAATAGGATCTTTTGTTAAGTGGAATTTGTTTCCAGTGCTGAGACTGTTAAACTGAGTTCAATATTCTGTTTCAATCCTTATGTAAAATGCTAATTTAGAAAGAATGTGTTTATGAAATGCCACAGCCCCATGTCCGCACACACTGTCCGTGTCTCTAGTCTTACCTTGTAAATAGGCTCACCTGTACCACTTTTCTAGATTGCACATATATGCCTGAATATGCGATATTTGTTTTTTCTTTCTGACTTGCTTCACTCTGTATGAGAGACTCTAGGTCCATCTACATCGCTACAAATGACCCAATTTTGTTCCTTTTTATGGCCGAGTAATATTGCCAAGAAACACATGAAAAGATGCTCAATATCACTAGTTATTAGAGAAATACAGATCAAAACTATAATGAGATTTCACTTCACACCAGTCAGAATGGGCATCATCAAGAAATCTGTATACAATAAATGCTGGAGAAGGTGTGGAGAAAAAGGAACCTTCTTGCACTACTTGCAAGAATGTAAATGGATGCAGCCACTATATGGAGGAACAATATAGAGGTTCCTTAAAAAGCTAAAAATAGAGCTACCATCTGATCCAGCCATCTGACTCCTGGATGTATACCATGAGAAAAATCATAATTCAAAAGGACACATGGACCCAAATATTCATTGCAGCACTATTTACAATAGCCAGGACAGGGAAACAACCTAGATGTCCATTGACAGATGGACGGATAAAGAAGATGAGGTACATACAAGCAATTATTACTCCTGTAGCACTTTTTAAAGGCAAAGTGTATTTGGCAGAAGTAACTAACAATGGTCTGCCTTTCCTAAGAATCCCTTGCCAGACTGACACCGCATTGTTCCAAAATTCTGTGTGAAATATAATTTTATTTGGTATGGAATTTACAAGGACATTATGGAAGGATGATTTACCAGTCCATGGAGCTGGTAACTTCATGCCCCATCTCCAGAATCCCACAGAGCCCTGCCACTTAAAAGTGGGTCATGATAAATAGACCTCTTTTATTTTATGTAACTTAAATCTGGGGATTCTCTCCAGGGTAGGAGAATTCCTTCCAAACTATCTTTAGGAAAAATAAAAGTTCTTTAGATGCAGTGTTCACGTCTCTTAAGGGAATAGGATCTTTTGTTAAGTGGAATTTGTTTCCAGTGCTGAGACTGTTAAACTGAGTTCAATATTCTGTTTCAATCCTTATGTAAAATGCTAATTTAGAAAGAATGTGTTTTATGAAATGAGACATGTATGACTCAAAGGATGCAATAAATTGAGCTAGTGATTCAATATTCATAAAAAAGCAAAATGTGTAGGGTTTTAATGCCTTAGATACCTTGTCTTTGCTTAGAAACAAAATTAAGAGGTCTCAGCAGTATTCCATTGGCTTGGGAAGGAGTGGAAGGAGGAAGTTGACTCCTAGGTTCACCTCTGGAAATTCCTGATTCATCCATTGGAAACCAGTTGACAATAAACAAGTCCTTGGCACTTCCGACCATTGACATGTCCAGTGTTTTTTGGCCTGTCCCTGAACACCAAGCATGTACTGACCACCATGTACCATAGTGACACACAGAAAACTAGATGTCTTCTAAGAAATACTTCTTGACCATCTTCCAAGTGCCCAGAGCTGCTTTGTGGGGCCCACAGATAGAGTACTATCCTTCATTCTGCTCATTCCCAGGTGGAGGCACAACCAGTAAAAGTAGAAATGATGTAAGGTCACAAGTGCCAGGTGCCAGGATGAAAACGAAGACTGATGAGTGCCCAGGAAGTGAAGGAGGAAGGCGGGGAGGCTTCTCTGTGAATCTCCTCGAGAGACAAAGTCATGAAGAGGTATATGCAGAGTGCAGGGACTGTCCAGGCAGAGGTTGGCCAGGCTCCTTCAATGGGTGTCTGGAGCGAGATGGGTGGGGCAGAGATGGGTAGATGAGCCCAGGGGACAGAAAGGCTTGGATAACAGCAGCCTCATGGGATCTGCAAGAGGCAGATGGATGGGAAGTCCTTTAAAAGGGGAACCAGCATGATCTTTAGATCTTTGCTACATTGCAATTCACAGGCCAAACAGGTCGAGAGCCTTTAGAATCTTTCATGGGCCACTCCTACATGCAGAAGGCAGGGAAATCAGGAAAGGAAAGGGGATGTGAAGCTAGGGAGTGGGAGGGGCATTGGTGGACGCAAGCGTGGGCCCAGCCTCTCTGCAGGAGGAGCGTAGGGATATCAGCACTCTCTTACGTCCCAGAGGAGAGCAGCCCCACAGAGAGAGTATTGATTGGCACATGCTGGCACCAAAGGAGGCTTCCCTCGGGTCATGATGGGTGTGTATGTGTCTGATACTTTTTCAGCTGGACAGCAAATTCACATGCCCCATTTCTGGTGTTAAACGAGAACTTTAGAAATTCTGCCTGCCCAAGCCTATAGGGTGGCTGAGACACCTAGACTTATTGGACAGCCTCTCTGGGCTTCCCTTCCTGGTCCAACTCCAGCCAAGTGACTCTGAGTGTTGAATCCATGAGTTTTCATAGGCATCCCATAGGGAACTAGGCATTAGGGGAGCAATATTGGATGTGGGGGAGTAATATGCCCCTTGGCTTATCTGTCAACCTTTTATTCACACAGTGAGCCAGGGTGGCTCAGAGCAGGAGCAGGAATAGAAGGAGGCCATGTCCTTTTCTGTGTCAACATGGCTGTGCTGTGGGGTTGGGCGGTCCCTGGATTCTGAAAACATCAGTTTTCTGGCAACTCTTCCCGTTTCTTGGCCTTTAGCAGAGGCCAACTGCTGAGGGGATGCTGACTGGAGGTCTCTTGGAACCCTACGCCTGTGTTATTATGGCAAACTTAAGAGTAGTAAATAAAAGGAACAAACGAAATAAAAACACAAAATGAAAAAATAATTAAAACAATAACTATTCCATTCATTCTGAGCACATCATCCAAGATTGCATTAGAAAAAACTACAATAAAAACATTCTTTTAATCTGATAGTAAAAAAGCCCAATAAAATAAAAATGAGCTCCATTAATGAAAATAATGGCTTCTACCCTAGCCAGTTAAAATGCTGAGCTTATGTGTTTTGGGGTTTGGGGGAGCTGAGGACTGTTTTTTTTCCCTTCCTCTGCAGCTGGTGATAGATTTGCTTTTGTTACATACTGAGATGGCCCCAGCTAATTAGTATTGCTTAATATGGAATCTTACCTTTTGTATGAAGCCCAAAGAAATTGTGTAGGAAGACAACCAATTCCTGGAGACATGGGCAAAAGAACTGTGCTCTATTTAAGGTTTGGACTTCAGTAGGGAACTCAGATAGGTAGCTGTGTGTGTGTTTGTGTGTGTCTTTCTCCCTCTCTCCTTTTTCTCTTAACCTCCCCCATTCCAGCTTACCCTCCTGCTCATTACTTCAATTTGCTTTTGTCCTTTTTAGGGAATGACTTTAATTTTCTTGCACATGACAGATAAGCCCCACCTCAGACTCTTTGGGGGTGAAATGGAAGTATAAATAGATAAGTCCACGATAATAGGAGACCTCAGCAAGACCCTTTTCTGTGCTAGAAAATGGAGCGGCTTTGCTCAGAACTTCCTCCCGCGCTGTGCATCCATGCATCCCTGAATCCAGGCATGCATCCACTGTCCTGAATGGCCTTCCTCACCATGGCCTTCTCCTGGGCTCTTTCCCCCATTCCTCTCTAGCATGCATTATGTGCTGTAATTTGTAATTGCTTGTATGTTTGCTTGCTTCCTTCTGGATCTGTTGACTGAAGCTACAGAATAAATGACGCCACTCACAGTCCACGTCTTGACCTCTACAGACTTCGCTGAGAGCCGACCTCGCCAAACTCAGGAAGAAAGTCATTCAGAGAAACTCTCTGTTCATTTAATCAACTCCTCTGCTGCCCTCCCAGGGCCCTGATGCGGCGACTACAAGTACTTATTTGTTCAAATGAATATTAACATTGTAATTTAGTACCTAATTACGCTTCTCTAGTCATAACTGGAAATGTGGTATTAAAATCCTTACATGCTCTTTGGCTATCAGCATGTACCTTTGTCAATATTCTGGAATTGCTGGAGATTTCTTTAATGTACAATCTTTGTGCTCATATCTCTCCCTGTCTCCGATCCTCCCTTGCCGCTTACAGATTTACTTTCTGCCATGGCTGGCTGTGTTCAAGCACTGTGGTCTTGCTTGAATAAAATAGGACGTCTGGAGTTCAGCTCCCTCCTAAAGAAGTATGTGCCTAGACACTGTTCAAATGACTTCATCTTTTGTCTGATAATAGTACCAGCCACAGAACATAAGATTTTAGGATGCTACCGCTGGGAAAGACGCACCAACCATCAAGTGTTGTGCATGTCAGATAGTTAGTGCTCGATAAAGTTGGCTTGATTAATAATTCTCACCTGGTCTCTTATTTCTAGGCCAGTACCACTGCCTTGGCTGCACGTGAGAAAACATGTCTCTCTTTTTTAAAAAATTCTCATGCTCATCTCAAGTCAGAACGATAAAACCCATGCCTTTCTGAATGGGGCTTCCAGATGGTTCCAACAGGCAGAGAGGATTGAGATGCCTTCTCCAGGCAGAGCCAACATATGCTTTAGAGAGAGCCACTGTTCTGTCTACAATCAGTTCCCATGTACAGCAGGCATTGGCAAATGATCGAAAGCTTAGTTTCTGCTTGGAGCTGTTCTATGAACTGATTAGCCATATCCCTTTCTTTGGTGGAGGAAGAGATGTAGGATTTATATTGATAAAAATCACTTTTGAAAAGGAATTGATGTATTTAAAAAGAATGTCCTAATAGAAATGTTTTGTGTCTGCAGTGATATTTGTTGCTCTAACCTCTAAGTGTTTTGTGCAAATTCTCCCATAAGGCAAATCCCCTGTTGGCAGGACTGGTTGCCCATTTACCAGGATGCCCATGGCTCATAACCAATAACCTTGGTATTAAAACCACCGTCCAAGGTTTCTGTTTTGAAGCATCTATTTTTCAATTGGGAAAAAAAACCCATGAGAACAGGTAAGTCTAAGTCACCTTCTTAAAAATACGCATTTTATGACAATTAGGCTTAGAGATGGATTTGCTGAGCAAAGAGGACCCATGTCCTGGAGGATCACAGGGTTGCATGGATTGGGGATGCATGGACCTCTTTTAGGCAGGCTCCTTGCCTTAATAAGAATCTCCGCCCATGTCCTTGTAAGCCCTATACAGACATCTAACCAAGGCAGAGTTAAATTCCCCAAATGCTGAATGCAGCCTTGTTATCTTTAGCCAAGGGCTCTGGCACCAGGTCAAGTCAGGAAAACATAACTAAGTGGATGTGGTTACAGGCATCCCATGCATGAACCTTGGCACAGTTGGAGCTGATTCTGCCTAGGACCGTGCATCAGGAACAGTTTTATTTCTACCTCTCACATCTGTGTGACATTTCCTGCCTTAGTGCAGTGGCTACAACCTCCATTACTCAATTGGATGAATGGTAAGGGTGGACATTCCTACCTTTGTTTCCTGTCTTCGAGCTAAAGCATTCCATATTTCTTCATAAATACGGTGTTAATTGTTGTGTATGTTCTTGATAAAGTTGAGTAAGTTCCCTTCTGTTTCTACTCTGCTGAGGGTTTTTCTTTTTTTTGATATTATGAATGTGTGCTGAATTTTGTCAAATGCTGTATGTGCATCAACTGAGAGGATCATGCAAGTTTTTTCTTTAGCATGTTGATATGGCAGATTCATTGATAAATTTTGGGATGTTTAACCATCTTGCATAGCTGAAATAAATACAACTGGATCAGGTATCTAATTCTTTTGTAATGCTGAATTCATTTGCTAATATTTTGTTGAAGATTTTTGTGCTTAACGTCATAAGAAATAATGGTCTATAATTGTCTTTTATTTATTTAGCCATGCCAGGTCTTAGTTTCAGCACATGGGAGCTTCGATCTTTGTTGTGGCATGTGGGGTCTAGCTCTCTAAGCAGGGATTGAACTCAGATCCCCTGATTTGGGAGCGTGGAGTCTTCGTCACTGAACAACCAGGCAAGTCCTTGTAATTATCTTATTTTGCACTGGGCCATCTCATAAAACCAAAACCGTCCAAGGTTTCTGTTTTGAAGCATCTATTTTCAATTGGGAAAACCCATGAGAACAGGTAAGTCTAAGTCACCTTCTTAAAAATACGCATTTTATGACAATTAGGCTTAGAGATGGATTTGCTGAGCAAAGAGGACCCATGTCCTGGAGGATCACAGGGTTGCATGGATTGGGGATGCATGGACCTCTTTTAGGCAGGCTCCTTGCCTTAATAAGAATCTCCGCCCATGTCCTTGTAAGCCCTATACAGACATCTAACCAAGGCAGAGTTAAATTCCCCAAATGCTGAATGCAGCCTTGTTATCTTTAGCCAAGGGCTCTGGCACCAGGTCAAGTCAGGAAAACATAACTAAGTGGATGTGGTTACAGGCATCCCATGCATGAACCTTGGCACAGTTGGAGCTGATTCTGCCTAGGACCGTGCATCAGGAACAGTTTTATTTCTACCTCTCACATCTGTGTGACATTTCCTGCCTTAGTGCAGTGGCTACAACCTCCATTACTCAATTGGATGAATGGTAAGGGTGGACATTCCTACCTTTGTTTCCTGTCTTCGAGCTAAAGCATTCCATATTTCTTCATAAATACGGTGTTAATTGTTGTGTATGTTCTTGATAAAGTTGAGTAAGTTCCCTTCTGTTTCTACTCTGCTGAGGGTTTTTCTTTTTTTTGATATTATGAATGTGTGCTGAATTTTGTCAAATGCTGTATGTGCATCAACTGAGAGGATCATGCAAGTTTTTTCTTTAGCATGTTGATATGGCAGATTCATTGATAAATTTTGGGATGTTTAACCATCTTGCATAGCTGAAATAAATACAACTGGATCAGGTATCTAATTCTTTTGTAATGCTGAATTCATTTGCTAATATTTTGTTGAAGATTTTTGTGCTTAACGTCATAAGAAATAATGGTCTATAATTGTCTTTTATTTATTTAGCCATGCCAGGTCTTAGTTTCAGCACATGGGAGCTTCGATCTTTGTTGTGGCATGTGGGGTCTAGCTCTCTAAGCAGGGATTGAACTCAGATCCCCTGATTTGGGAGCGTGGAGTCTTCGTCACTGAACAACCAGGCAAGTCCTTGTAATTATCTTATTTTGCACTGTATTTGTACAGTTATAGAATCAAGGTAAATAAAATAACTTTGGGGGTTCTTCCTCTTTGACTTTCTGGAAAAGATTGTGTACTATATATTTTGATATGCTGTATTTTAATTTTTTGCTCAGTTACATATGTTTTAAATTTCTGTTGAGATTTCATCTTCAGCCCATGGACTGTTTAGAAGTGTGTTGTTTAATTTCAAAGTGTGGGGTCAAGGGGAATTTTGTGGCCTCCTTGAAAGAGAAAATTGCCAGGTTTGCTTTCTGAGGAGGCAATATGATACGAACCTTTAAGGGTTTTATATACTTCTGAGAAATCTAGGTAAATATAGGAGAAAACATAAGAAAAATATTGGCTTCCTTTATTTCTATGGCATCTCTCAATTAGAAGCTCAAACACATCTATTCATTCAGTCTTGTATTTTTTTTTCCCTAAAGCTATCCTCAGCATATATCCCAGAGCACTATGTAGTTACACACAGGATCTTCCTGGGCTCATGGTTTACAAATTCCTTCACTCACCCTGCCTTTGTCCCTCTGATTCTGAAGTCTACCCTATTTGCATAGATTGCTGAAAACAAATCTTCTAGGGTATGGATGTTGTAAGCTATGAGATTGTGGCAATACCTAGCCAGTGACTTGGAGATTTAACTATTTGAGCTCTGTCCACACCCCAAACACAAAATGTTAGTAAGCAAGATTATGACTACACCATCCTTTGATGCAAGTGGCTTCTTTTGGCTTTAGATATTTAGATAATGGCCTCAGCATTTGGAGGAGGAAGAGGAGGAAAATGGAGATGTTCTGAGACTCAGTTCATGCCCTGCACATATCCATTATCTATCCGTCTACCTGATTTTCCCATCTATCTGTTCTTGGTCATCACACTTGCCAAGCTCATTATCACACAGGGATCTTTGCATTTGTTCTTCCTCTTTTTGGAAAGCTCTTGCTCTGAACTTTTATTTGACTGTCTTCTTCTTGTCCTCTCTTGAACAAAGTCTTTCCTAATCATCCGAACTAAAATAATTCCCTCTTATTTATTATCACATCATCTTTTAAGATACTCTTCACTCTTTGAAATTGTCTTATTGTTTTATTCACTTATTTGTTTTCAATCTTCCTTGTTGGAATACAAGGTTCATGAGAGCAGAGATATTATCTGTTTTGTTTCCCAGTTTATTACCAATACCTGGACTGACACACATATAGCTGAAAATTCATACATGCAATTATTTATTAATTAAATTAGTAAAGCTTACATTTCTGACAATGTAAAGTAGTGAGTAAAAGTGCAGACTCTGCAACCAGACTGTCTGCATTTAATTCTATATATGCAAACTTGGGAGAAGCATGCAATGACCTTGGGCAAGTTATTTATCATTTCTGTGCCTCAGTGGTCTCATGAAAGGAAAATGGTATGAATAGTATGAAATAAAAATAGTACGTAACTCATGGAATTGTCATTGTCAGGACTATTAAATATATTAGAAATTTAAAAAAGGTACAGTGCCTAAAATAGTATCTGGCAACTTTTTGCATTTTAAAACAATAAAAACTACTGAATAATACCCAATGACCAGTTTTGGAAAATAAAATAAAATAAAAAACAATACTTGCGGGGCTTCCCTGGTAGTCCAGTGGGTAAGTTATGGTGTTGGAGAAGACATTTGAGAGTCTCTTGGACTGCAAGGAGATCAAACCAGTCAATCCTAAAGGAAATCATCCCTGAATATTCATTGGAAGCTGAAACTCCCAATATTTTGGCCATCTGATGTGAAGAGACAACTCATTGGAAAAGACCCTGATGTTGGGAAAAATAAAAGGCAAAAGGAGAAGGGGATGACAGAGGATGAGATGGTTGGATGGCGTTACTGAGTCAATGGACATGAGTTTGAGCAAGCTCTGAGAGATGGTGAAGGACAGGGAAGTCTCATGTGCTGTAACAGGGGTCACAAAGAGTTGGACATGACTAAACGACTGAACTGAACTGACCTGAGTGGTTGAAGAAGCCACACTGCTTTGTGTCTAGCTTTGGGTGGTCTTGTGTAGGAAAGAGAGTTTGGGTTGCATTGGAGGCCCCTGGGGCCTGACATCTCTTTGCGAACCCAAAGTCTTTCTTTACCCCCAAATCCCCGAACTAAAATAATTCCTCTTATTTATTATCACATCATCTTTTAAGATACTCTTCACTCTTTGAAATTGTCTTATTGTTTTATTCACTTATTTGTTTTCAATCTTCCTTGTTGGAATACAAGGTTCATGAGAGCAGAGATATTATCTGTTTTGTTTCCCAGTTTATTACCAATACCTGGACTGACACACATATAGCTGAAAATTCATACATGCAATTATTTATTAATTAAATTAGTAAAGCTTACATTTCTGACAATGTAAAGTAGTGAGTAAAAGTGCAGACTCTGCAACCAGACTGTCTGCATTTAATTCTATATATGCAAACTTGGGAGAAGCATGCAATGACCTTGGGCAAGTTATTTATCATTTCTGTGCCTCAGTGGTCTCATGAAAGGAAAATGGTATGAATAGTATGAAATAAAAATAGTACGTAACTCATGGAATTGTCATTGTCAGGACTATTAAATATATTAGAAATTTAAAAAAGGTACAGTGCCTAAAATAGTATCTGGCAACTTTTTGCATTTTAAAACAATAAAAACTACTGAATAATACCCAATGACCAGTTTTGGAAAATAAAATAAAATAAAAAACAATACTTGCGGGGCTTCCCTGGTAGTCCAGTGGGTAA
This sequence comes from Tragulus kanchil, assembly GCA_022376925.1. Lineage (NCBI taxonomy): Eukaryota > Metazoa > Chordata > Mammalia > Artiodactyla > Tragulidae > Tragulus > Tragulus kanchil. The sequence goes on along the minus strand of JAIOJX010000031.1, from coordinate 112,473,753 downwards.
GTTATGGTGTTGGAGAAGACATTTGAGAGTCTCTTGGACTGCAAGGAGATCAAACCAGTCAATCCTAAAGGAAATCATCCCTGAATATTCATTGGAAGCTGAAACTCCCAATATTTTGGCCATCTGATGTGAAGAGACAACTCATTGGAAAAGACCCTGATGTTGGGAAAAATAAAAGGCAAAAGGAGAAGGGGATGACAGAGGATGAGATGGTTGGATGGCGTTACTGAGTCAATGGACATGAGTTTGAGCAAGCTCTGAGAGATGGTGAAGGACAGGGAAGTCTCATGTGCTGTAACAGGGGTCACAAAGAGTTGGACATGACTAAACGACTGAACTGAACTGACCTGAGTGGTTGAAGAAGCCACACTGCTTTGTGTCTAGCTTTGGGTGGTCTTGTGTAGGAAAGAGAGTTTGGGTTGCATTGGAGGCCCCTGGGGCCAGTGTATCTGCATTTGCATGAGGCTCCAGAGCACTGGCTCGTAATTGGACACACCAGTCCAGCCACTCCGTGGTATGTGGGATCTTCCCGTGCTAGGGATTGAACCGGTGCCCCTTGCACCACGAGGCAGACTATTTACACTGGACCACCAGGGAGGCCCTATTTTAACTTTTTGTTTTACATTTTCTAGAACTGTATGGTTACTTAGACCTAGACAGCACATTAAAAAGCAAACTCTGCCAACAAAAGTCCAGATAATCAAGGCTATGGTTTTCCCAGTAATCATGTATGGATGTGAGAGTTGGAGTCTAAAGAAAGTTCAGTGCTGAAGAATTGATGCCTTTGAACTGTGATGTTGGAGAAGACTCTTAAGAATCCCTTGGACTGCAAGGAGATCATACTAGTCAATCCTAAAAGAAATCAACCCTGAATATTCATTGAAAAGACTGAGGCTGATGCTGAAGCTCCAGTATGTTGGCCACATCATTGGAAAAGAGTCTGATGTTGGGGAAAATAGAAAGTGAAAGGACAGGGGATGACAGAGGACGAGATGGTTGGATGACATCACTGAATCCATGGATATGAGTTTGAGCAAGCTACAGGAGATGGTGAAGGACAAGGAAGCCTGGCGTGCCTCAGTCCACGAGGGTGCAAAGAGTTGGATACACCTGAGCAACTGAACTGAACTGATCCAGTATGGTAACCATTGGCCACATCTGGTTACTAGAATTTAAATTAAAAAAAAGTAAAACTCAGTCCCTCAGTCACATTAGCCATGTTTATGTTGCTCAATAGTCACATATGACCAGGGGCTATCATACTGGATAGTACATAATACAGAATATTTTCTCCACTGCAGAAATTTCTATTAGCACTATGCTAGAGCATTCAAAAAATTGTATGAAAATAATAGTTGTAGCGGTGTCTTCTGTATAATTCTTGACTTTAATTGAAATTTCTAACCATTTTTCTTCTTAAAGTCACTCTATAGTAGTCAAAGAAATGCAACTTAGGCTAATAGTGAGATTTTGTACTTTAAAGTAAGCTCATCTTTTTCCTTCTCACATGAGTAAAAAACTCATTTAATATATTATTTTAAAAATACACTAATTTTTGAAAATTAAATAGGACTTAAAATTATTTTTTGAATTGCATTCTCTTTTCTGAGACATTCTTGTAAAGTTTCCTTCTTTCTTTAAAACATGCCTATTACCCATGATAAAATAAATGCACACAAACATGCACATACACACAATCTAGATTGAAAATTATTAGTCAAAGGTGTGGAGTAAAAGCAATTTGCCTTAATTATTTTCTTTTTTTTAACTTTTTCTGACATTATCAGTAATTTACTTTTCCAGATAAATTTTTAAAATCATTTTGTCAAGTTTCATATGTCTTCCCCCACAAAAATTGTTAGCATTTTGTTTAGAGCTGTATCAGTTCAATACACTAATTTGGAAAGAATTATCATCTTTGCAATGTTCTATCTTCTTATCCAGAAAGATAGGTTTTCATTTTTCCTTTAAAAAATCTTACAAGTTTTCTTTATATATGTAAGACTACTCTTTAAAATTCAGGGTTAATTTTTTTGACACGAAAGTGGGCATGAGTAACAAGGGAATAGCTCCAAGGCTCTCATGAGTGCAGGGCCTGCCATTTGTCCAGGGAGCCACAATTAGGAATGTAGAGGACCCCACAGCCATCTGGGATGAGCTGCTTTTCTGCCACCATGTTTTCAAATTCATCAAGTTTAATAGCTAAGGAAACTCCCACTTCTTGGAGGTATGGATCTTCTGGAGGCCAGAGAACTTGAAGCTGGCCCTGAGTGAGGCTTCCGTCACATACCCTTCTGTCTGCAACTTGATGTGGATGGACATTATGACTGCCAAAGTGGATCCTGGCCCCTGGGTCCCGAGGCCTTCTAAAGGTGCTGTCCATACCTGTCTGGAGTCTAGAGTGGGGACTGCAAGCTGCTCATGAATATCCATTGGAAAGGGCTGTCTCCAAAGTCCCTTAGCACAACTGGTACATAAGTAACAGGCTGCATACACTACCAAGGAGGCTGTTGTTTGTTTCCCCAGTCTCCATGGGGCAATGAGCACGGTTGGCTTAATTGGCTACAAAGGAAATTCATGTTTATTGAGTGTACATATGGCAAGTTTCACCATTTACAGGGGAACCATTCTGCAGCTTTTGACAAATGTATGTAGCTATATAAGCACCTCTGCAATCAAGATAAAACAATATTTACATCAATGCATAAAACGCACCCATTCCCCTTCTAGTTCACCTCTATCCTCATACTTACCCCTGACTTTTTGTTTTTCTCCTAGAATGTCATACAATCCTAGAATGTGTTTGCTAATGACCCCTTGATTGTCCCTGTAGATTTCGTGATGCTAACACAATCTCCCCGATTCACAGGTAGAGGTTACATACTAAGCCCTTGACACCAGCTGGGTCAATGAGATTCAAGCCCAGGATTTCTTGGCAACTAGTACAGAAGCTGAGCTCTCTTTCCACAGGGTTGCTGCACTCCTGGAAGAAAATCTTAGAGCTTCTGAAGGCCATAGTGCAAGGATATGGGAAGAGGCTGCTCCTGAACAGCACTAAGAGTCAGAGAAAGAAGGGTTCTTGGATCCAACTAGGCCTGAAGATGCACCCCTGAATTTATCAGCTACCTGAGCAAATACAATAGCTTACCAACTTTTGTTTGTCTCTCTATGCCAGTCAGCATAAGTGTTCTGTTACAGAAAGACTCTTAATGAGGTTACATGTGCAGATAGTTTTTGAAGCTTACTATGTGCAGAGGCTAATATCTCTTCAAGAAAATTAGAGACACCAAAGACTAAAGATCTCTTCAAGAAAATTAGAGCTTCCAAGGGAATATTTCATGTAAAGATGACCATGATAAAGGACAGAAATGGCATGGATGAAGCAGAAGCAGAAGATATGAAGAAGAGGTCTTAACTTATAAGAATACACTTAACTTATACTCAGAGAACATCATGTGAAATGCTGGGCTGGATGAAGCTAAAGTTGGAATCAATATTGCTGGGAGAAATATCAATTACCTCAGTATGCAGGATGTCATATATCCATTGGAAAGGGCTGTCTCCAAAGTCCCTTAGCACAACTGGTACATAAGTAACAGGCTGCATACACTACCAAGGAGGCTGTTGTTTGTTTCCCCAGTCTCCATGGGGCAATGAGCACGGTTGGCTTAATTGGCTACAAAGGAAATTCATGTTTATTGAGTGTACATATGGCAAGTTTCACCATTTACAGGGGAACCATTCTGCAGCTTTTGACAAATGTATGTAGCTATATAAGCACCTCTGCAATCAAGATAAAACAATATTTACATCAATGCATAAAACGCACCCATTCCCCTTCTAGTTCACCTCTATCCTCATACTTACCCCTGACTTTTTGTTTTTCTCCTAGAATGTCATACAATCCTAGAATGTGTTTGCTAATGACCCCTTGATTGTCCCTGTAGATTTCGTGATGCTAACACAATCTCCCTGATTCACAGGTAGAGGTTACATACTAAGCCCTTGACACCAGCTGGGTCAATGAGATTCAAGCCCAGGATTTCTTGGCAACTAGTACAGAAGCTGAGCTCTCTTTCCACAGGGTTGCTGCACTCCTGGAAGAAAATCTTAGAGCTTCTGAAGGCCATAGTGCAAGGATATGGGAAGAGGCTGCTCCTGAACAGCACTAAGAGTCAGAGAAAGAAGGGTTCTTGGATCCAACTAGGCCTGAAGATGCACCCCTGAATTTATCAGCTACCTGAGCAAATACAATAGCTTACCAACTTTTGTTTGTCTCTCTATGCCAGTCAGCATAAGTGTTCTGTTACAGAAAGACTCTTAATGAGGTTACATGTGCAGATAGTTTTTGAAGCTTACTATGTGCAGAGGCTAATATCTCTTCAAGAAAATTAGAGACACCAAAGACTAAAGATCTCTTCAAGAAAATTAGAGCTTCCAAGGGAATATTTCATGTAAAGATGACCATGATAAAGGACAGAAATGGCATGGATGAAGCAGAAGCAGAAGATATGAAGAAGAGGTCTTAACTTATAAGAATACACTTAACTTATACTCAGAGAACATCATGTGAAATGCTGGGCTGGATGAAGCTAAAGTTGGAATCAATATTGCTGGGAGAAATATCAATTACCTCAGGTATGCAGATGACACCACCCTAATGTCAGGAAGGGGAGCTAAAAAGCCTCTAGGTAACGGTGAAAGAGTAGAGTGAAAAGGCTGGCTTAAAACTCAACATTCAAAAAATTAAGATCATGGCATCTGGTCCCACCATTTCATGGCAAATAGATGGGGAAAAAGTGGAAACAGTGACAGATTTTATTTTCTTGGGCTCCACTGTAGATGGTGACTGCAGTGATGAAATTAAGGATGCTTGCTCCATGGAATAACAGCTATGACAAACCTAGATGGTGTATTAAAAACCAGAGACATCGCTTTGTTGACAAAGGTCCATATAGTCAAAGCTATGGTTTTCTCAGTAGTCATATATGGATGTGAGAGTTGAACCATAAAGAACTGATGCTTCCAAAGTGTGGTGCTGGAGAAGACTCTTGAGAGTCTCTTGGAGAGCAAGGAGATCAAACTAGTCAATCCTAAAGAAAACGAACCCTTAAGTATTCATTGGAAAGACTGATGCTGAAACTGAAGCTCCAATACTTTGGCCACCTAGTGCGAAGAGCCAACTCATTGAAAAATACCCTGATTCTGAGAAATACTTGAGGGTAGGAGGAGAAGGGGATGACAGAGGTTGAGATGGTTGGCATCACTGATTCAGTGGATATGAGTTCAAGCAAACTCAGAGAGACAGTGAAGGACAGGAAAGTTTGGCATGCTTCAGTCCATGGGGCCGCAAAGAGTTGGACACGTCTGAGCGACTGAACAACCACAAAATGTGTAAAGACACAGAGCATGAGTTATCTGCATTGGTCTCAAACCAGGTATGCCAGAAGCAGGACTCCGATGAAACACAAACACAGATAAATTAAGAAGTTTTAATATATTTAGTCTGAATTTTTTGAAAATGTCTCTACAGTTTCAACTCACCAGACAATTACCCAGATGAAGTTTCTTCATCTAACCTATAGCTTCTTTTCTCAGTAGACGCAGACTTTCAAAAAAGAGAAGTGTCAAGGACATTGCTATTTTGAAAGTCCTCCAAACCACGTCACAGTTCACCTAAGTTGATCACTTTGCTCGCTTTAAACAAATAGGCTCCTATAGCATTTTGGTGATATAGGGTCTCTTCATATTCATATGGGTAATGAAGAAGCAAACCTGTCTTTCTTTGCAGATGACACAATTTTCTAGATAAGAAGACTTAAGGAATCTACAAAAAAAAAAAAAAAAAAAAAAGCTACTAGAGATAACAGCCAAGTGTAGCAAGGTCTAAGATACAATATGAGCACACAAAAATATTCACTGTATCTTAATAGTTGAGGACTATTCTACGAGAGATAATGGGATAGATGGAAATCTGCACAAGGGAATAAGCACAGTGTATCCTTGTATCATATCCCAAATAGGTAAAGGAGTTCAAAAGTTAAATGTTAAATAAAAATCAAACTAGAGGAAAGCCTAGACATACTGAAATCATCTTGGTTGAGAAATGACTTAAGAAATCATAGAGGGTCAGTGGATATGGCTATATTGGGATCTACATATTTTATCTCAAAGTGAGATCACAAAGGAAACTTATAACTCAGAAAGTAGTTTCTACAAATATAACAAAGTGTTTTTACCCTACACTCAAAAAGAATTCATACACATATATTTATTTTTTTAATGTATTTTATAGAATTATAGTTCTTTTACAGTGTTGTGTTAATTTCTGCTCTACAGCAAAGTGATTCAGATATATATGTGTGTGTGTATGTGTGTATACATATATACATTAGTATGTACATGTGTTTTTGTATTCTTTTCCATTATGTTTTATCACAGGATACTGAATATAGTTCTCTGTGCTATACAGCAGGATCTTGTTTTTTATCCATTCTATATATAAAAGTTTGCATCTGCTAATCCCAAACTCCCAATTCACATAAATTAAAAAAATTAAGATATCCCCCCCAAAAATTGCATAGGATGCAAAGAGAAAGTTGGGTCATACAAGAATAAAGGTAAATGATAAGTGAGTATATAAAGTATCAATCTCATTAGTATATTTTAATGATAATAATTAAAACAATAAATATGATACCCTCTTAAGCCATCAAGTTTCACTAATAAAAAGAAGCTTCTTTTCTCAGTAGACGCAGACTTTCAAAAGAGAAGTGTCAAGGACATTGCTATTTTGAAAGTCCTCCAAACCACGTCACAGTTCACCTAAGTTGATCACTTTGCTCGCTTTAAACAAATAGGCTCCTATAGCATTTTGGTGATATAGGGTCTCTTCATATTCATATGGGTAATGAAGAAGCAAACCTGTCTTTCTTTGCAGATGACACAATTTTCTAGATAAGAAGACTTAAGGAATCTACAAAAAAAAAAAAAAAAAAAAAGCTACTAGAGATAACAGCCAAGTGTAGCAAGGTCTAAGATACAATATGAGCACACAAAAATATTCACTGTATCTTAATAGTTGAGGACTATTCTACGAGAGATAATGGGATAGATGGAAATCTGCACAAGGGAATAAGCACAGTGTATCCTTGTATCATATCCCAAATAGGTAAAGGAGTTCAAAAGTTAAATGTTAAATAAAAATCAAACTAGAGGAAAGCCTAGACATACTGAAATCATCTTGGTTGAGAAATGACTTAAGAAATCATAGAGGGTCAGTGGATATGGCTATATTGGGATCTACATATTTTATCTCAAAGTGAGATCACAAAGGAAACTTATAACTCAGAAAGTAGTTTCTACAAATATAACAAAGTGTTTTTACCCTACACTCAAAAAGAATTCATACACATATATTTATTTTTTTAATGTATTTTATAGAATTATAGTTCTTTTACAGTGTTGTGTTAATTTCTGCTCTACAGCAAAGTGATTCAGATATATATGTGTGTGTGTATGTGTGTATACATATATACATTAGTATGTACATGTGTTTTTGTATTCTTTTCCATTATGTTTTATCACAGGATACTGAATATAGTTCTCTGTGCTATACAGCAGGATTTTGTTGTTTATTCATTCTATATATAATAGTTTGCATCTGCTAATCCCAAACTCCCAATTCACATAAATTAAAAAAATTAAGATATCCCCCCCAAAAATTGCATAGGATGCAAAGAGAAAGTTGGGTCATACAAGAATAAAGGTAAATGATAAGTGAGTATATAAAGTATCAATCTCATTAGTATATTTTAATGATAATAATTAAAACAATAAATATGATACCCTCTTAAGCCATCAAGTTTATAGTTGTTTTAGAACTGCCATTCCCAGCACCAGCAGGGGCACAAGACAGAACCTGGAGTTGGAGGAAGAGTAAATTGTTACATCTATTAAGAGTGCAGTTCAGCAATATTTGTAACATTTTTTAGAATGTTCATATTTTTGATTTAGTAAATTTAGTTTTAAAAATAAAATTCCTAATTTTAAAATGTACTAAATTGCCTCATAAAAATGACGTAAAATATGGACAGAAGTTCCTACATTATTCATGATATCAGTGAGAGAGAGAGAGTCAGAGAGTGTGAGAGAAAACTGAACTTCAACAATATAGAGAGAACAGTGGGCTTCAGTGGTGGGTCAGACATAAAGAATCCACCTGCTGATGCAGGAGACCTGAGTTCGATCCCTGCATTGGGAAAAGCTCCTGGAGAAATGCTACCCACTCCAATATTCTTGCCTGAAAAATTCCATGGACAGAGGAGCCTGGTTGGTTACAGCTCATGGGGTCTCAAAGAGTCAGACATGACTCACACACACACACACACACACACACACACACACACACACACAGAAGGAACAGTTATTACTACCTTTGTATTCTTGCCCTGGCATATTATGCAGGCATTCTAATTGTTTACAAGGTGGGCTGAACTATATGGGAAATCATGTGACATAATAATATACAAATTGGGAAATACTTATAACACGTGGTTAATATGCATAATATGCAAAAAATGTCTGAAAAGGAAAAAAAAGACACATGACCCAATTAAAAACATGTCAAAGACTATCAATAGATAATTCACAGATAAGGAAATTCCAACGGTCATTAAACTGAAAAAACATATTCAACCTCAGAAAATAGGGAAGCGAAAATTAAAGAGAAAATGAAAGACAGTGTGTTACTCACCAGGCTGACAACAAGGTACAAATGAGAACAATAAGTGCTGGCAAAGCGGCGAGGATCTAGACCTCCCGTGGTATCGCCACTGGGAAGGTGGCTTGCTTCAGCCTTTGGGAAAGTATCAATCTCATTAGTATATTTTAATGATAATAATTAAAACAATAAATATGATACCCTCTTAAGCCATCAAGTTTATAGTTGTTTTAGAACTGCCATTCCCAGCACCAGCAGGGCACAAGACAGAACCTGGAGTTGGAGGAAGAGTAAATTGTTACATCTATTAAGAGTGCAGTTCAGCAATATTTGTAACATTTTTTAGAATGTTCATATTTTTGATTTAGTAAATTTAGTTTTAAAAATAAAATTCCTAATTTTAAAATGTACTAAATTGCCTCATAAAAATGACGTAAAATATGGACAGAAGTTCCTACATTATTCATGATATCAGTGAGAGAGAGAGAGTCAGAGAGTGTGAGAGAAAACTGAACTTCAACAATATAGAGAGAACAGTGGGCTTCAGTGGTGGGTCAGACATAAAGAATCCACCTGCTGATGCAGGAGACCTGAGTTCGATCCCTGCATTGGGAAAAGCTCCTGGAGAAATGCTACCCACTCCAATATTCTTGCCTGAAAAATTCCATGGACAGAGGAGCCTGGTTGGTTACAGCTCATGGGGTCTCAAAGAGTCAGACATGACTCACACACACACACACACACACACACACACACACACACACACAGAAGGAACAGTTATTACTACCTTTGTATTCTTGCCCTGGCATATTATGCAGGCATTCTAATTGTTTACAAGGTGGGCTGAACTATATGGGAAATCATGTGACATAATAATATACAAATTGGGAAATACTTATAACACGTGGTTAATATGCATAATATGCAAAAAATGTCTGAAAAGGAAAAAAAAGACACATGACCCAATTAAAAACATGTCAAAGACTATCAATAGATAATTCACAGATAAGGAAATTCCAACGGTCATTAAACTGAAAAAACATATTCAACCTCAGAAAATAGGGAAGCGAAAATTAAAGAGAAAATGAAAGACAGTGTGTTACTCACCAGGCTGACAACAAGGTACAAATGAGAACAATAAGTGCTGGCAAAGCGGCGAGGATCTAGACCTCCCGTGGTATCGCCACTGGGAAGGTGGCTTGCTTCAGCCTTTGGGGAAAGCAATTTTAGAGTCTCTGTTAAAATTAAAATATGCATATCCTTTGACCCAGCATTTCCATTTTATAGCTCTATCTTATAGAAATCAAAGCCTTATTTTTAAAGAACGGCAGAGAATACGTCTTCTGAATGCCCATTAATAGAGGAATGATTGGATAGACACTGTGTGTAGCAGAGCTATGGAATATGAAGATGAGAGACAGATGGATCTCTTTTACCAAAGGGAAACCATGTTAAGTCACTGAGAAGAAAACATGTTACAGAAAAATAAAAGTGTATGATATATGTAGGAGAGTAAAAGCTTAATTTTATTAAATCTTTCTTTTGTGTTCTTTTTAACTTTTCTATTTTTTCCTTCATCTTTTGTTAAACCAGTGCTTTCTGTCCTCTCCTTCTTCCTCCTCCCTCCTCTCTCTTTCTTGTCTACCTGTCTTCTTTCTAGCCTTTCTTTCCTTTTCCCTTCCTCTCTCTCTCTCTCTTTTTCTTGCATGTGTTTTTTTATCTCTCCATTGTGTCTGTCCATATCTATTCATCACGACTTATGAACAACACTGCTGTTATGAACGGCACATGCTGTTAGCCTCAGTTATTGTCTGAGGATGGAGTGGTGGGAAGGAGACAGGTTGTTAATTGTGTTTTTGTGTCTTTGTTTTTCATCATTGGTTACGGAGAACACAGAGAGATTTTATAATTTGGGGGGAAAAAGGTCTAAGAAAAAAAGATTTTATGACATGATTATGCTCTGACCTCTATATTTGTCTTGTTTCCTTTTGGTTTGATTGATTTCTTTTGGTTTGAGATACAGGTGAAAAAGATTTAAAAAAAAAAAAACTCCAAAATGCGTAAGAGTTTATTCAGATGAACAGAGAGAGGTATATTGATGAGATTTGTTTCTTCGTATTACAATGTGCTTTTCAAACTTAAATAAAATGTAGTTTTTAGAAATATATTAATGAGGTCAGGTTGCTCATCCCCTTTCATTCAAGGGAGATGTAGGTTGTGCTTTTTCTGAGGTGTCTCTAGGGATGATTCCTCATAGGGATGATTTTGATAAAGAATCCAACTTCAATGTGGGAGATCCTGGTTCCCTTGGTCAGGAAGATGTCCTGGAGAAGGGATAGGCTGCTCACCCCAGTATTCTTGGGCTTTCCTGCTTACTCAAATGGTGAAGAATCTGCCTGGAATGTGGGAGACCTAGGTTTGATCCCTGGATCGGGAAGAACTCCAGAGAAGAGAAAGGCTACCCACTCCAGTATTCTTGCCTGGGGAATCCCATGGCTTGTCCATGGATAGCAAAGAGTCAGACACGACTGAGTGACTTTCACTTTCACTAGGGATGAACTGCCACACTTGGTTCCCTAAGCCATTGGGAGAGGACATTGCTGCCCCTGGCTTCTGGGACCCGAGGATGGCTCCTAAGGGAGCAACAGAGCCCAGGCTGAGCCCTGCTCACAGGGGCACGTCACTGTCTTCATCCTACATCTGTGGTCCCTGTGTGCCACTACTCATGAGGTGGCCCTGAAGGATTTGGTCATAGAAAAAAGGGGGAGCCCATTTCAGACCCAGGAAAGTGGTGAATCAGGATGCTGGGGAGGTTAAGGGAAGAGACGTGTGGAGGAACCATTGGCAGTGTGTGGATTTGGGCTGGAGCCTGTCCTGCAGTGGTTGAATGGGGCCAGGAGCTTCTGGCGAGATCCCACTTTGGGGACCTTCCATTCTGGGCATGGATAAGCAACTCTTCCAATCCTGGCAATAAAGCGGGGGAAGGAGACAGTAAATAAACAACAGGCAAAATTAAAAACAGTAATGAGCCATATGAATATTGTGCTGTGACGATGCTGGAGACACATTTATTTGGGAGCACTGCATGTTCTGGGAGAACATAATGACAATGTGGTTGGTGTCCTCATTTCCCTCTGCCGAATTTCCGCTTATTGGCCCTGGAGGCTGGCTGCACCCGCACCTGTGCCCAGATGTTTTTAAAACCTTGGCAGGGAGAGGTGGGTCCATAACAGAGGGAGGCCAGTGTCATCTCAGTGGGGAGGGTCATGAGGGCTGGGGAGGTAGCCCCCTCCACCATCCTTGCCCACCTGGGCCAGGGAGCAGAGGCGAAGGCTGCCTGTGACAACAGTGTCAGTCCACATCCTTCAAGGGGATGCTAGTCCTGAAACTATACCCCAAGGGAGATCCTGCACATGTGAGGTGTCTCATGAGTCTGTGCTGGAGAAAGGTCTGGCATTCATTTGAATCTGGTGCACCCCTATAGACAGGTGCTCCCCATTTGGGTCAGGGCTTTTACCCAGAATTGCTTCTTCCTTGGGCCATGAGAAATGCCATCCAAGTATTAATGTCCGGAGGCTGAGAGGGCACAGGAGGCTCAGACGTGAAAGGAGGGCAGCAAGGCTTAACTGAAGAGGCATGGTCATGATGAGAGACTGTATAGAGGTTCTGACGGATGGAAGCCAGTTTTAGGGGAGAGATTCTCAGGGTCCACCCACCTATGCAAGTGCTGGGGAGTAAGGGAGCAAGGGTTCAGTGGTGGGCACCACAGGATCCCAAATCTCCCACTATATGTTACTAAGAAGTAGGTGAGGCCAGTGCACTGTAGAGTAGTTGGAGGCAGGCAGAAGGGTTTGTTAAAGCAAAGATGTCTGCATCCTTATATCAGCTGCTATCTCCACTGGGTGGAGAAAGAACTCTGCTTGAAGTGCAGGGTTCTAGGACTGACATTGTGTGACTTTCCTCCTGGGGGTAGCCTCATGTTTGTCAACTGCTTTCAAAGTTACAGCAAGAAAATATTTTTTCAACTGGGAATTTTCAGTGATTGCTCCAAAACTGGGTAACGGGTTTGAGACTGATCAATTTGTAGAAATACTATGTGTGTGTTAGTTGCTCAGTCGTGTCTGACTCTTTGAGACCCCATAGACTATAGCCCACCAGGCTTCTCTGTCTGTGCAATTCTCCAGGCAAGAATACTGAAGTCGGTAGCCATTCCCTTCTCTAGAGGATCTTCCCAACCTAAGGATGGAACCTGGGTCTTCTGCATTGCAGGCAGATTCTTTACCATCTGAGCTACCAGGAAAACCCAGATATACTATACAGTTGCTCATATTTCTTTAAAGTAAGTATATTTGTGAGTTAAAATATACATACTTGGGGGCTTCCCTGGTGGTCCAGTGGGTAAGGACACTGCCTTGCAGTGCAAGGGGCCCCGGTTCGATCCCTGGCCTGGGAAGATCCCACGTGCCGCGGAGCGGCTGGACCAATGTGTCCAACTACCGAGCCTGTGCTCTGCAGCAAGAGAGGCCACTGCGATGGGAGGCCCACATGGGCCAAAGAACACACATGGATGAAAACAGATAAATGAAAGACCAATAGAAGTGGCCCCCCCCCCCCCCTCCCCCCCCAACCCGCCACCCTTAAAAAAAAAAAAAAAAAGAACAAAATATACATACTTATTGTAGTTGTTCAGCAGCTAAGTCATGTCTGACTTTTTGCAGCTCCCTAAACTTCAGCACGCCAGGCTTTCTTGTCTTTCACTATCTCCCTGAGTTTTCTTAAACTCATGTCCATGGAATCAATGCTGTCAATCAACCATCTCATTCTCTGCTGCCCCCTTCTCCTCTTGTCCCCAGTCTTTCTCAGCATCAGAATCTTTTCCAATGAGTCAGTTCTTTGCATCAGGTGGCCTAAATATTGGAGCTTCAGCTTCATCATCAGTCCTTCCAATGAATATTCAGAGTCGATTTCCTTTAGGATTGACTGGTTTGATCTTCATACAGTCCAAGAGACTCCCAAGAGTCTTCTCTAGCACTAGAGTTTGGAAGCATCAATTCTTTGGTGCTTGGCCTTCTTTTATGGTCCAGCTATCACATCCATACTTGACAACTGGAAAAATCATAGCTTTGACTATATGGACCTTTGTCAGAAAAGCGATGTCTCTGCTTTTGAATATGCTGTCTAGGTTTGTCATAGCTTTTCTTACAAGGAGCAAGTGTGTTTTAATTTCATGTTGGCAGTGATTTTGGAGCCTGAGAAAATAAAATCTGTCACTGTTTCCACTTTTTCCCCATTTATTTGCCATGAAATGATAGAACTGGATGCCATGGTCTTTGTTTTATGAATGTTGAGTTTTAAGCCAGCTGTTTCACTCTCCTCTTTCACCTTTACCAAGAGACTCTTTAGTTCCTCTTTGCTTTCTGCCATTAGGGTGGTATGTATCATCTGCATATCTGCATTCTTGGTGAAAGAGAAGTGATTTACATGGTGAAATGCATTCATAATTGACACATGTACTCATAATAGGTCTTTTATGTATGCACATATGAAGGTGTGCTGTACTCCAAGTAGTTTTCAGGGACAATTTTAGCTCAGCATGATTTTGAGTGCTAAGTCTGTATCTTTATGTGTGATGGAATTCTGTTGTAGCTAGGAAATTCTGAAACTCCTCTGAGCCATTGTTTCCATGGCAAGAATTGGAAAAGTTAGCCCAGAGAAAAAAACCTGATATTGGGGAAATTAGAAGGCAGAAGGAGAAGGCGATGATGAGATGGTTGTATGGCATCACTGAGTCAATGGACATAAGTTTGAGCAAGCTCCAGGCAATGGTGAAGGACAGGGAAGCCTGGTGTGCTGCAGTCCATGGGGTTGCAAAGCGTCAGACATGACTGAGTGACTGAACTGAGCTGAAGCCCAGAGAAGAGAAGGTGTTTGTGTAAATCAAGGGACAGTGCCCAGAGTAAGTTCTGTGGGTGCACCTTCTAGCTCTCTGGCACCATCTTCTATCCCTGGTTGCCTCTGCAACTCTCATTTCAGCTCTGCTCAGCTGAGGACCACACCATTGCCTCCACTCATGGCCCTAACTCACAAAGACCAGCGCTGAGCAAAGTGCTCCATGAACAGTCTATTCCTCTGCCCTAGCCGTGTTCCCTAGCCCTTTTAAATGCTGCATTCCAGAAGCTAACTTCTGGAACTGTGTGTGTGTGTGTATGCACATACACTTGCCAGTGATCTAGATACTCTGGCATAGGCCCATCCTTCACAAGGCCAGGGGCTTGAGCTTGTCTGTGGATGCCCCCTGGTAAAAAGCACAGAGGAACACTCTACACACAGCACAGGCAACATCCTGTGAGTCTGGACCATTGGAGGGAATATCTGGCCTGTTGGCTGGAAGCTGAGCTGATAATTGACATCAAGAGGGAACTGGCTCTTTTAAGACAAATGCTTCCAGATGCCAGGATCACTGGGTCCATGTTCCTACCCAGATGGGTCTGGGTGGGAGCCAGGAAAGGAACAGCAGTTGATAAAGTCAGAAAGAGGTAGTTAATCATCAAGTAGCTGGCTGGGGCAGATTCCTGCGAGGTCAGGCTTCCTCAGGATGCCTTGAGAGAGAAGGAGTGTGCTGGGACTTTGGGGAACCAGGGAACTCCACAATCTCTCTTGAGACCATCAGTGCAAGCTTGGGTGCTGTGATGGTTGTTTGTTGCTGTCAGCAGGAGCGTTGTCCCAGATAGGGCCCCGCCACATGGGGTTTGGAAGGCCTCTGATGGAATCCGGCTTTCTATGGAGATTACAATTGACGACCTGTTTCCTGGCTGCTGGGGAGCCTTCACAAACAGGGACTGTTGACACACAGGTTTCCAGACTCAGCTGGAACCAGTCCAGGTAACTGAAAAGCAGGAAAACTCAGTGGAATTGAACCTCAAGAATCTCAAAGGGGCCCCCTTCTTGATGTGAGATTTGGGGCATTTGAATATTTTAAGGATTTGGGCAGATGATCTCACATTTGTGGGTGCCCTTCCCACATCATCATGTTAAAAGTGTGAAAATGAAAGTCGCTCAGTGTGTCTCACTCTTTGTGACCCCATGGACTGTAATCTGCCAGGCTCCTCTGTCCATGGAATTCTCCAGGTAAGAATATGGGATTGGGTAGCCATTCCCATCTCCAAGGGATCTCCCCAGTCCAGGGATTTAATCCAGGTCTACGCATTATGCAGCTGGATTCTTTACCAGCTGAGATACCAGGGAAGGCCCTCCCCACCATGTTATGAGGGTAATAAACTGATGTTATTGTTTTTAGGCTGGTCACAGTTGATTGCATGTGCTCTAAGGGAACCCCTCAAAATAATCTGGAGTAATGAGACATCCAGATAGCCCTGGTATTTCACCTGGATGACCATAAAGTAGTCTCCCAAAAGTCTTCTCTGTTTCATTCTTACCCACACAGTAGCCAGAGCGGTGTTTAAATATGGAAATCTGATTATATCAGGGTCCCTTCTTAAATCAATCTGATGTCTTTCCGTTGAAATTAGAATAAAATGTAAATTCTTTATGTCCTACGAAGCCTATGTTAAATGGCCCTGACTATTTTCTTGTTTCCTCTATTGTCCTCTGAGGCCACACTGGACTCCTTCCTGGTCTTCAAAATTTGGCCTGTCCCAGGACATTTGCACTTGTCCCTCACTGTGGCTGAAATGCTCTCCTGTAGGTGGATGCTCTCACCTTCTTTTAGCCAGCCGTTTTCATCTTAACTTTCACCTTTTGGAAGACATTAATTAAAATAGCCACATTCTAATTTTCTTTCCCATTCCTTTGTTTATTTTTCTTAAAGCATTGGTCACTTTCTGACTTTATCATGATGAGGCACTGACTTGTTTGCTATGTGACTTCTTCATCTAGAACACAGGCTGTCCAAGAGCAACATGCTTTTGTTCACTGCTATATCCTCAGCCTCTAGAATGGCTCTTAGCCAAGGCTAGCTCTCCATAAAAATGTGATGGGCACATGGATAAATGGACAGACAAACAGGCAAGGATATGGGTGGGAGGGTGGGTGGGTAGATGCAAGTGGGTAGATAGGTAAGTGGGTGGGTGGATGGATAGAGTAGGGTGGGTCTTTGTGATCCAGAAAGAGTTCAGGGTTTCCACATAAATGTCATTGCAACAGGATTCCTTGAGAAGGTCAAATAAACTGGCAAAAGATCAAGCCAGGGTTGTTCTCTCATTTTTACTTTTCTAGTTTACAGAATACTTGTTTCTTCAAATGTCGGAACATTTGGGGACTCATGAGTTATTTTCCTGGGGATATTTTTCTTTCCTTATATTCAAGCAACAAGGAACTAGTTATAAATTTTAGATGAGCAAACTTTGATAATGAACATTCTCTTCCCAATGTAACTCTGCAATGGTGACTGCCAAGTTTCTCACCAGATCATCTCCTGCTCCTGAGGAGAACAGTAACTGGAAGACAATATTTTGTCGTATAACTACAATGGACTCTCCTGAGAATGAACTCTTCATTGAAAATGGTGTATTTCATGATGAGATGCCACTGAGGGCTAAATAAGGGCTAAATGTGCTTGTAAATTATTTACTTTAGCAATTTTCAGGCAAGATGCATAGCTACAAATAACAATACTAATTATAATGGGGAATGATTTCCTTTATGGTAACATTTATTATCGGTTGATGTGTGTTAAGTCGCTTTGGTTGCGTCCAACTCTGTGACCCTGTGGACTGTAGCCCACGAGGCTCCTCTGTCCACAGATTTTCCAAGCAAGAATACTGGAATGGGGGCTTCCCTGGTGGTCCAGTGGGTAAAGAGCCCACCTTGCAGTGCAAGGGGCACCAGTTCAATCCCTGGCATGGGAAGATCTCATGTGCCATGGAGCAGCTGGACTGGTATGTCCAATTGCAAGCCAGCACTCTGGAGCGCATGCACCCAGAGCCAGTGCTCTGCAATGAGGGAGGCCACTGCGATGGGAGGCCCACACAGGCCAAAGAATTAGGATGGATGAAAACAAATAAATGAAGGATCAATAAAAGGAATCCAAAATTTAAAAAAAAAAAATGCGTTAGGTTAAAAAAAAAAAACTAGAGTGGGTTGCCATGCCCTACTCCCGGGGATCTTCCCGACCCAGGGATCAAACCCACTTCTTTTATGTCTCCTGTGTTACCACTAGCGCCACCTGGGACGCCCTATCTGTTGATAATAAACATAATAAAAAGCTCTTTCAGGAATATTTAGAAGTGTATAAAAGAAGACTACTAGATGTAAATGTTAGAATTTACACCACCACCACCACCATTTACACTGAGATGAATATTTTAGCTGAGTTTTCTTTCTGTCAGTTTCTGTCTACACATACATCAACATATACGCATATTTTACATGACTTTAATTATTCTCTACATATAATTTTCACAGCATTTTTCACTTAAATGATATTCCATATATTTTCCCTAGATCATTTAAAAACTCTTGATGAACATTATTCAATTACACATTGTATTTAATTGTACAGGCCAGTCTTGTTTAACAGACATACAACGGAGCTACATTCTAATAAGTAGTTTAAAAGTTTTTAGGAAATATGATAAACAAGAAGAAGCAAGTAAAATTAATTTTAATCATGCATTTTAGTTACTCTTATATTTCTAAAATTTTGTCACCTCAATATCTAGTCAATTTAAAAATTATTGAGCTATTTTATATGTTCTGAACTAGGTCTTTGAAATCTGTGTGCATTTTACATCTCAGTTTAGATCAACCACATTCCAAATGTTTAGTAACCACGTACGCTGAGTGATTACCATGTTCATTAGCCCAAGACTAGTCTCTTGAAAATTTGTATTATGATGGTTTATAAGTAGTGGAAAGGACTTTATGTTAATTCCCATATTCTAACTTAAAAAGCCACTTCCAAGGATAAAAGTAGCCTGAAATTAGAGTTCCAGTTATCTTCTATCAGGTCTCAAGGTGATTAATTCAGTTTGATAGCTACAAGATATAGCCTCAATTCCTCAAAATGCTAAATGAAGTGGAAAGATGTTGAAAACAATGTTTTTCACATTATGCATTTGATTCCATTTTGCCTCTTTTCAAAGATGATTTCTTAGGCGCTAATGAAAGCTGATGTCTCCTAGTATATTAAGATCATATTCAATACAAGGCAAATGAATTGAATTAGGTCGGATGGTATTGATTATTATCAGTTCAACTTCGGCTCTGGGTTCGTCTGCTCTCTTCGGCGGAGTCCTTGTTCCCTGGGGAAGCTCACTGCTGTCACGACCCCTTCTTGCCCCACTCCCAACTCCTCATATTGGAATAAAATGCTTGTCACTGGGCACAATGATGGGACTGTACCATTGCAGACTCAACTTTCACATTTATTCCTGAGCTGAAGTATTTGAGACAAATCTAATGGAAGAAACTGGTCATCAGGTGGTGTTTGAGGTAGAAACATTTTGATTGGGTGTGTGAATAAGACCTCATGGAGGAGGGGAGAGGAAGAGGGACTCTTCTCCATCCATCTCTATCTCCAGCCTAAGGGACACTCTTGCCTAACTATGAGGTTCAGCCCAGCAGGTCACAGGGGTGGGAGAGACCTCCCAGAGCCCATCTGAGCTAATAGAGACTGTCTTTTGGCTTGTGCCAACATGGGCCCACCAAAAGCTCTTACCTGCTGCCTCCCATATGTTCTGCTTGTGTCCTGGGGGTACAGTGATGAATCAGATGGTGCATCAGTCTTGAAGGTGATTCAACAAGGGAGATGGACACACAAACCTTAAACTACGCCTTATCTCTTGTGGCTGGAATGCTGTATGTGGCACATCTGCTAGGTGACTCAGCCCACCAGCCTGGCTTCCTGGAGAACAGGACTAACTAATCATGTGACCTCTGGCAGGCTCCTCCTCCTCATGTATCTCTGTGAAATCAGTGTAATAAAGGTAATTGCCTCATCAGGGGAATAGGGGAGAAAATGAGATCATTTCTGTTTAATACCTGACATGGTTTGCCACCCAAAGCAATTAGTCACTGAGTGTTGGCCGCTGTTACTGTTACTGTTGTTGTTTTATTATAACTCAGGGAGAACATGGCAGAGCGTAGACCAGGGATGACGGTGAGGCATTTAGAGCAGGAAAGGCATGTGCCCAGATCTGCAGTTTTAGACAGTTGCTCTGGTGTAGGGCTGAAACATGGCCTTGCAAGAGGGTCATGGGGCTGCCATCCATGTGGAAGTGGCATCTAGGAGGCTTAGCTTAGAGCTGTATTTTCATAACCAGAGTGTCGCTTTTATTCGATTCTTGGTTACAATGAATAACATAACAGCATTTAAAAGAGATGCATTTATTCTCTTGTAATATATTTTTTTTATGTCTCCTTTCTTCTCCTTGTCATCACCCTCATCATCGCTGTCATCCTAGGGTGTGTCTTAGAAAGATAAGGACATGGGGGAGATGGGAGGTCCCACCATTCCACCCGCCAGGTGGGAGATGGAAGAGCGTGTAGGCATGGGAGGGCAGTTGGGAATGAGCCCCAAGTGACAATGCAACATTCACCTAGGATGCCTCCCCTCCACGGAGGTCCCAACAGCTCTGCCCAAATAGTGGCTCCATATTTATACAGCCTCTGCCTTCTCCTTTATCTCAGTCATCAAAAGTTTAAGGAGATTTAAAAACCACTGGGGTGTTATGCAGAAAAATACAGCCTCAGGTCACTGATGGAATTCATGCCCAGGTTCTGCCAAAGCAGGGCCGGAGCCCACCCCTCCAGGGTGTCTGGGTTGTCACTCTCCCCATTCGTCTTCTTGATTGTAAAAATTAAACACATGCACAGGAGGGCTTGGGAGGCAGAGTTATGGGGGATATAAAGTGCCTGACAGCATATAAACTTGGCCGTCCCACAGTGGAACACCCAGTCACGTGATGCCGAGAGGGAGTCCTAGAGATGAAGGAGTAACAGGCCAATTGCAAAGGAAAGAGGAGGCAGGGAGTCTGCTGGCTGACCAGGGGCTTCTGCAGGCCCCAGAGTTTCCAGGCACTGGGCTGATGCCCGTGGAGTGTTCACCAGGCTGGAGGTGGTGGAGGAGGGAGCAGAAGCCATGTTTGCAGGAACAGGTGCCAAAGCAGCTACTGGGTGACAAAGGTAGTGAAGGCATTCTGGTGAAAAGGCAGATACGGGGGACACCAGGGTCCCCCTTCATGTGAATTATCGGAAACGACCATCGTGTCCTTTTCTAAGTATGACACCCGTAGGCTTCAGAGGAGATATGAAGAAATTGCCAACCCAATAGTGAAATCTTGAGCTGTAGATCCATGCAGACCTCGGGCAAAAACTGCATCTAGGAAGTAGCAAATCCAAGCTATTGTGGCTCCTTCCCACAGGGCATCATTGGGAGGACCCTCAGCTTCAGAGATCTCCAGAAGGCCATGGCCGCCTGATCGGGAGGCCTCATTCAAGGGCTTGGATTTTTGTCTGCTGGAGGCTGGCTGCCACCCCACCCCTGGTCTTGGGAATCTCACCAGTGATTCCACCACCAGGACATCTGGGGAGCAGAGGCACAGCTCCTCAGTGTGTCTAGTTGTCTTATGTAGCCCAAGGCTGCTGACAGGGCCACCTTAGTTTCTGTGAGTGTGAGTGTGAGTGTGTGAGAGTGTGTGTGTGTGTGTGTGTGTGTGTGTGTGTGTGTCTTTGAAAGAGAGACAGAGTGCATCAGGAAGAGCAGAGGGAGAAGGAATGGAGGACACAAGTTACGGGGTACTATGCACTTGCATTGTACATGCCAGACTGAGTCCCAGCTTCACCAAGCCCACAGAGGGATATTAACCAAATATTCACACAATTATTTAATCTAAAATGGACAGGTAGATTGTTCTGTGCTGTATCAAATCTGCACCACTGGCCCTCTCTGGCCCTTCCTTTCTTTAGAAACTTGCCTGTGCATCTTTTGAGATGCATGGATTTCATCATGGGGAAGCTGAGGGAGAAAAATATTTGTCATTTCTAAATATTTTTTTAACCATTTAGAACCAGTTGTGGATAAAGGTGCCCACATTAATGGGCACCTCTGAATTCTAGCTTTACTGCTTCTTCTGTCTAGAGGAAGCTGCAACACATTTTTAAAAAAGATATTTAACTTCAAGTGTGATGTTCATATTGAAAAGTGCACCGATTTTAAGGGCCCAGCTCAACAAAAGCACACATCTATGTAACTAGCACTCAGGTGAAGAAACAGGACACAAGGAAACAGCACTCCTCCCTGACCAGCAGCTTACCAGAGCATCCCCGGCCCCGACTCACGTACCCCATGGATCAGTCTTGCTCTTTAATGGGCCCCTGAGTCCTGTGACCTCTCTGGGTCTGTTGTTTCTCCACAATCTTACTTCAGGAGGAGTCATTTATAGGATGTAGGCTCTGCCAGTGGGTGTCTGAAATGTCTTTCTGTTAAGCCTGACCAAATCAGTCAAGGTGAAGATGACCTGAGCATCGAGGGGAGATAGACTCTGATGGTGACCAGTAGCTCTGCCAACTCCCCTTGGTCTGACCCTTTGGGCCACCATTTAGGAACGGAGGTCCTTTGGGGCACTGGTAACTTGGAGGAGAAGTTCTCCAACCCTCCTCTTTGCCTTTCTCATCGCTACTGCCTCTGCAGAGGAGATTCATTGAAGAGCCTAACTCAGGGAAATTCCCTGGTGGTCCAGTGGCTAAGGCTCCACAGCCCTAATGCGCGGGGCTCAGATGTGATCCCTGGTCAGGGAACTAGATCCCACATGCTGCCACAAATGATCCCACATGCCACAACTAAGACTCAGAATAGCTGAATAAATAAGAATAAATATTAAAATTATTTTTAAAATTTTAAAAATATTATAATAAATATCAAAATATTTTACACATCTAAAATATAAATGAGTATTAATTAAAATATTACAAATATTTTAATAAGTATAAAATAAATTTTATGCTTGAGTATTAAAAATATTTTGAGTATTAAAAATAAATTGTAATAAGTTATAATAAATATTAATTAAAAATACTAAAGCTTCCCTGGCAACTCAGACAGTAAAGAATTTGCCTGCAATATGGGAGACCTGGGTTCATTCCCTGGGTGTGGAAGATCCCCTGGAGGAGGGCATGGCAGCCCATTCCAGTATTATTGCCTGGAGAATCCCATGGACTGAGGATCCATAGGGGTCACAAAGAGTTGGACACAACTGAGCAACTAAACGCACACCAAATATTAAAAACAAATAGTAACATATTATTTATTAAGATAATAAAGTAAATATTTTAAAGGTATCAGGCTGCCTGGGAATGAATTGCTTTGTGACCTTGGGCTCTTGCTCTCTGTGCCTCAGTCTCCTTGCCTTTAAAGGGGAGTTGTTGTTAGTAATGTATTTCATAGGGCTACAGTGATGGTTTGTGAAGGCTGGCAGTGGGAGCTGCCATAATTCTGGGCCAGTGCTAACTTGGGGATCTCGACCAGGACTTTGTATTCTTTTTTCATGGGTGAGGAAACAGAAACCTAGAGAGAGGAAGCATGCTTCATGCTGTTTAGGGATTCTCCTTTTCTAAACAGGACCTTCAGGTACCACGGATGCAGAAACTGCTATGAGGCTCCTGCCTGGAAGTGGCACCCCATGGCATTCACAGGCTGTTGGCATCCTTTACCTCAGGTGCCCTTGTGGCAAGCCTAGAGCATCAGATACACACTGAGGACTGGCCTCATTATTCCCATTAGATCCCATTTCACAGATCAGAAAACAGGTCCTGGGAGATCATTCAGTTCCCAGATGGCCCATGTGGGTGTTCTGACTCCTGATGCCCCTGCCCCTGCTGCTTCCTCCTGGTTACTCCTCCACGTGCAGGAGAGGGGACTTAGGAGGCATCACTAAAACATCGTCTCATGAGCAGAAACTCCTAGTGCGAACCCTGGCATATTTTAAGGCTCTGCTTCTCAGCAGCTCTGGAATCTTCTCACCCTCAGTGAGGAACCCTGTGCCAATTAACTTTTGACAAATTCATATATTTAATAGAATGTTTCAATAGTGCTTTTGACATAGAAAAAAATAATGTTCACATATGAAGGAACAAGCAAATAAAATATATTGGTTAAGTTGCTCGAATTCATGTTTTGAATCTCCTAGCAGTCAGGGCAAAAGAAGGCTTAGTACTGACAAGAAGTCCTGCCTTCCTCCAGTTTTCATTGACCACAAAGCTGTGATCTTTGTGTGTTTTTTTCACCCTGGCTCATTTGTAAAACTTAAGACAGGAGATGATAATTGGGCTCTCGGGTGTCTTTTTGGAGAGGAGTCAGTGAGTCTGGGAGGCTGTGTGGAGGACAGGTAAGATGCTATGGGCTGGCCCAGGCATGGATGGTACTGGCCATGGCTGTCTTCATGATCATCTTCATGGTCATTCCTCAGGGTTGTGGTGGTCTAAACCAGGTATCCTAAGTCAGGAGGATTATCAGAACATTCTGGGAATACTTTGCTTTTAAAATATCCGTTGGCCCCACTTCAGGTGTGCTGATTGTGATCTTGGAGCTAGGAGGTTTAAATGTCAGGTTTCAGAAACCATCCATCCACTTACATACACTATTACCTCATTCCAGGTAGCAGGTAGAGCAGATGAGGAAGCTATACTTTAAGAGTGTCAAGTCATGTGTCTGAGATCTCACAATGGAAGGGAGATGGGGCAGGAGATAAGCCCAGTCCTGCCAGTTCCCATCTATTCCTTCAACTACCTCCCCAGAGAGGACCTGCTAAACAGCATCCCACAGGTGAGCAGGTGGATAGGGAGAGGGTTCCTGGGCAGGGAGGCAGTAGTGAGAAGTGAGCACCCCTCCCCAGCTACGGCCCATGAAGGCAGATGCTTCTTTCAAAAGTTTTGGTTCTCATTTATGAAGAGTTTATTTCACAGTAGCCTGAGGCGTAGTCATATGAGGAATTGAATCTTATGGTATGCTTAGCAGAAGCCAGGTAGTGTCCCACTGACCTTTTGGATCCAGGCATCCTCTCAACAGCCTCTAGGAGATATGCTGTGATTATACCCACTTCACAGACAAGAAAACCAAGGCAGAAAAGTTGAGCTCAGTTGACAAAGACCAAGTTAAAAGCATGCTCTGGAACCCTGGCATATTTTAAGGCTCGAGCAGCTCTGGAATCTTCTCACCCTCAGTGAGGAACCCTGTGCCAATTAACTTTTGACAAATTCATATATTTAATAGAATGTTTCAATAGTGCTTTTGACATAGAAAAAAATAATGTTCACATATGAAGGAACAAGCAAATAAAATATATTGGTTAAGTTGCTCGAATTCATGTTTTGAATCTCCTAGCAGTCAGGGCAAAAGAAGGCTTAGTACTGACAAGAAGTCCTGCCTTCCTCCAGTTTTCATTGACCACAAAGCTGTGATCTTTGTGTGTTTTTTTCACCCTGGCTCATTTGTAAAACTTAAGACAGGAGATGATAATTGGGCTCTCGGGTGTCTTTTGGAGAGGAGTCAGTGAGTCTGGGAGGCTGTGTGGAGGACAGGTAAGATGCTATGGGCTGGCCCAGGCATGGATGGTACTGGCCATGGCTGTCTTCATGATCATCTTCATGGTCATTCCTCAGGGTTGTGGTGGTCTAAACCAGGTATCCTAAGTCAGGAGGATTATCAGAACATTCTGGGAATACTTTGCTTTTAAAATATCCGTTGGCCCCACTTCAGGTGTGCTGATTGTGATCTTGGAGCTAGGAGGTTTAAATGTCAGGTTTCAGAAACCATCCATCCACTTACATACACTATTACCTCATTCCAGGTAGCAGGTAGAGCAGATGAGGAAGCTATACTTTAAGAGTGTCAAGTCATGTGTCTGAGATCTCACAATGGAAGGGAGATGGGGCAGGAGATAAGCCCAGTCCTGCCAGTTCCCATCTATTCCTTCAACTACCTCCCCAGAGAGGACCTGCTAAACAGCATCCCACAGGTGAGCAGGTGGATAGGGAGAGGGTTCCTGGGCAGGGAGGCAGTAGTGAGAAGTGAGCACCCCTCCCCAGCTACGGCCCATGAAGGCAGATGCTTCTTTCAAAAGTTTTGGTTCTCATTTATGAAGAGTTTATTTCACAGTAGCCTGAGGCGTAGTCATATGAGGAATTGAATCTTATGGTATGCTTAGCAGAAGCCAGGTAGTGTCCCACTGACCTTTTGGATCCAGGCATCCTCTCAACAGCCTCTAGGAGATATGCTGTGATTATACCCACTTCACAGACAAGAAAACCAAGGCAGAAAAGTTGAGCTCAGTTGACAAAGACCAAGTAGCTGATGGGAGATATAATCCAAATTTGGTATAAATATACAATATAAATAGAAATGTGCACTTTGCAAGCACTTCCTGTTCTGACCCAAATCAAAGGGAGGGCTTGCCCACAAGACGATGATTATATGTTTTTCTACTTTCGTTTTCTACCTTGACTACAAACAATTGCAATGTTTATGTTGCCCCAGGTCAAATAGTTCCAGGATGTATGTTTTTATAGTTTCTGTAGCTGATTTCATGTTTTCTCAAGTTTCATTTCCTATTATGTTTCTGAATGGTACAAATGATTATTTTTTTCCTTTGGCAGCCTCGGGCTGTGAGCTTCGAACATGGAAGCAATCTCATATAGTGAAGTGAGGTGCCCGCTTCTGTCTGCATGCCTTCCTTGCACTGTTCTCTGTTGTGTCTGGGATGGCCATTCATACTTTATTATGAATTCCCAGAGGGGCTAGGCTTGCTGTTGGTAAAGTCCAGGGCATGTGGTTCAGATCTGGGGACAGGCATAATATCCATGGCAACCAGGAGAATCCCCAAGTTTCTCTTTATCAGCCTGAGGATTATCCTGGTTGTTCAAGCAGGGACCCTCAGAACACCAAATCTGGAGGCACCGCTTGCCCCTATGTGTCTGAGATCTCACAATGGAAGGGAGATGGGGCAGGAGATAAGCCCAGTCCTGCCAGTTCCCATCTATTCCTTCAACTACCTCCCCAGAGAGGACCTGCTAAACAGCATCCCACAGGTGAGCAGGTGGATAGGGAGAGGGTTCCTGGGCAGGGAGGCAGTAGTGAGAAGTGAGCACCCCTCCCCAGCTACGGCCCATGAAGGCAGATGCTTCTTTCAAAAGTTTTGGTTCTCATTTATGAAGAGTTTATTTCACAGTAGCCTGAGGCGTAGTCATATGAGGAATTGAATCTTATGGTATGCTTAGCAGAAGCCAGGTAGTGTCCCACTGACCTTTTGGATCCAGGCATCCTCTCAACAGCCTCTAGGAGATATGCTGTGATTATACCCACTTCACAGACAAGAAAACCAAGGCAGAAAAGTTGAGCTCAGTTGACAAAGACCAAGTAGCTGATGGGAGATATAATCCAAATTTGGTATAAATATACAATATAAATAGAAATGTGCACTTTGCAAGCACTTCCTGTTCTGACCCAAATCAAAGGGAGGGCTTGCCCACAAGACGATGATTATATGTTTTTCTACTTTCGTTTTCTACCTTGACTACAAACAATTGCAATGTTTATGTTGCCCCAGGTCAAATAGTTCCAGGATGTATGTTTTTATAGTTTCTGTAGCTGATTTCATGTTTTCTCAAGTTTCATTTCCTATTATGTTTCTGAATGGTACAAATGATTATTTTTTTCCTTTGGCAGCCTCGGGCTGTGAGCTTCGAACATGGAAGCAATCTCATATAGTGAAGTGAGGTGCCCGCTTCTGTCTGCATGCCTTCCTTGCACTGTTCTCTGTTGTGTCTGGGATGGCCATTCATACTTTATTATGAATTCCCAGAGGGGCTAGGCTTGCTGTTGGTAAAGTCCAGGGCATGTGGTTCAGATCTGGGGACAGGCATAATATCCATGGCAACCAGGAGAATCCCCAAGTTTCTCTTTATCAGCCTGAGGATTATCCTGGTTGTTCAAGCAGGGACCCTCAGAACACCAAATCTGGAGGCACCGCTTGCCCCTATGTGTACATAGAGCATGGACCTGTCAACCATCTGGCCTAAACCCTGGATCAGAGCATGCTTTACCCCAGATAAGTAAGAGAAAAAGGCTACAGTTTCTGTTTCCCTGGGTGGAGGCTGGGGAGAGGTCAGGTCTTTAGAAAAAGGAAAGGAAGCCTTACTCTGAGGAGAAGACAGCAAGACATCCTTGGTTGATGGAGCAAATTCCAATTTCCTTATAAGGGTCTGGCTGTGCAATGGGGGAGGCCAAGGAAGGACAGACTGGAGTTTTGTTCTGGGTCAAAACGTGGGCCCGGTAAGAGACGGGATCCTTATCCCATGCCTCTTGCATGAGAAAGACACACATACATCATGGAAGAAGACGGGGGAGTAGGTCATCTGTCTTGGGGAAACTGTCCATGTGTCCAGGAAAAGGTCAGGAACCTGTGGGTATTAATTTATTCAGTCAGCCACACGAGCCTTCCTTGTTTATTAGGGAAAGCCATGGCATTTGGCCAGAATGATGGGTTTTTAAAGACTGGAGGTTTATTAAGAGGACAGCATCCGATGACTGTTTTGTGAGCATTCAGTATGCCTTTGTAAAGCTGTCGGGAGCAGGTGTGATGGGTAACACAGGTGAACACTCCTTTTGTCTTTCTCTTCTCATGGTCCTGTCAAAATCAGCCCTCCTTCTCCACCTCCAAGAGCCCCCAAAGGGGTGATCTGATGCTTCTTTGTGTGTCATGACTGAGGGTCCTAGGGGGTACTCTCTAGATGAACACAATACCATCTCAAATTCTAAAGTCAATTACTTTATTATACATGGGACAGTGACTACGTGCCCACCATGGTGGGAACCTGGTCGACCCTCAGGAACTCATGAAAAAGTGTAGTCTCTTCCAGCAGTGGTGAGTAGGACAGGAGGTCTATGGACTCTCAGCTATGGAGCTCAGCCAGGGAGGACCACCCTTCCCCATAAGCCCTGGGGGAAACCCCTGAGACTTCCATCACACGGATTACCGTCCCCCTGCTGTGGGCTCTGAGCCGCAGCCTCCTCTCGACCCTCCCCACCCCTGCTGCAAGTGGTTCACAAGAGGTTTCATTTCAAGATCATCTCCATGAAGCCCATCTGTGTCCTGTGTATGCCCTGGTACAGACCCCTGAATTGACAGCTGTAGGCATTTGTGTGTGTCTTGAAGCCTTGGATGAAGGAAGATTTAGATTGCAGGAACCCCAATGACATCATGTCCCTGGTTGTGTATCTGAATTGTGAAAGCCCTCAGCTGTTGCCACGGCTGCAGATGTTTCAAGCATTGACTTACAGTTCCTCAGAGCCTCCATGGTCCCTCCAGAATGTATGAGCCCAAAGGGGGTGCGCATACTCCAGGGCAGTGGCAGGTAATTTTAGGTCATGTGGAGGAGACCATCCTTTACTCAAATATGCATTGATAGTTAAATTCATTGATTGATACCATCTCTCTGTGGAAAGTGATGCTCATTTTACTTTTAGTCACGTAACTTTTCTTCAAAAATCTGTTTTTTTAAAAAGTGATCTATTTTTAAAAGAAATACCAAGTTATGGCAGAGATGGGCCAACACAAGACAATGAGAGGCACAGGGACTGCTTCAGGTGTCCTCATTCTGGTAGAGCTGGCAGCTCTGGGTCCTCCTGCATCTGAGACCTTCCTAGGTCCTGCAGCTTCAGGAAACCACTCAGCTTCATGAACCTCTGCTACCTCATCTGACAAGTGGGGATGGTTCCATCAGCCTTTCATACCTGAAGGTAATGGTAGACAGGCAAGATAAAGAGAATAACAGTAACTGTACTATTGTTATTTGCATTAGTATATTTTTTTAAATTCTGGCCTCTTTCATTGGTTTTTTATTCATTTATTTTCATTCATCTTTATTCTTTGGCCTGTGTGGGCCTCCCATTGCAGTGGTCTCTCTTGTTGCAGAGCACTGGCTCTGGGTGCATGCACTCTAGAGTGCTGGCTCATAACTGGACACACCAGTCCAGCCACTCCTCGGCATGTGGCATCTTCCCAGGCCAGTGATTGAACTGGTGCCCCTTGCACTGCAATGTGGACTCTTTACCCACTGGACCACCAGGGAAGCCCTGTGTTCGTATTTATGAAAGAGTCCGCCTGCAAATGCAAGAGATGTGAGTTCGATCCCTGGGTTGGGAGGACTTCCCTGAGAAGGAAATGGCAACCCAGTATTCTTCCCTGGGAAATCCTATAGATAGAGGAACCTGGCAGTCTATAGTCCATAGGTCACAAAAGAATCATGCATGACTGAGAGACTAAAGAATAACAACAGCCAGTGTCCCACTCAATGCACCTCTTGCTAGGCACCTCATAGAGATGACTCCTGTTGCCCTCCCCAAGCCCAAGTGAGACCAGCATTACTTACTTTATTTTTTAAAAAACAAGGCCTCTCAAGTCAGGTATTCTCACACACTGTCACAAGATGGCAGGGAGCGAACAATGAGAAGACAAATATTCTCTAACGATTTCTACAGAATTAATTAAATTCACATTTTGAAATGCTGATTCCGTTCTGAATTTAACCGTCTCCTGTTTTTACAGAGCTTGTAAAGAGATTAAAAATATCTGTCCGGCAAAGTATCTTTAGCCCACGCCCTGCTTTCTAGCATCCAAAAGACAGAAGAATTCAGGAACATGGCCTGTGGGAAAGGACCTTAGGAGAGAGAGTAGAAATACAGAGCATCTATGCTGATAGTCTTTGAGCTATCGGGCCTGTAAACATATTTTCTTTCTCCTTTTCTCTCTCTCTTTTTTTTAAAGACTTTCTATTTCACTATATTAATCCAAAGGTCTACAATATGCACATTGGAATCAGCAGACACATGAGAAAATTTCAGCATAGAGCCCAGCTTATAAATTTGCAGAAACTCCCTCAGGGGTCTGAGGAGCCAAAATGATCTTCATGATCATCCTAAGACATATTTGGCCTTTTCATTTTGTGCTGATGTAGAGTGAAGCTGCCGGTGCTATAGCATGACTCAAGGTACGAGCAGCCCCTGAGCCCCTCACAACCATGTGTGCACAAAAAGAGGCAAAGCTGCTCTCACGGGGGATGCCCTGGAATATCACTCAGCTTTACAAGAAGGGGCAGTCTGACACCGTGGTCCATCATGGATGAACCTTGAAGACATCATGTTAAGTGACTTAAACCAGTCACTAAAGAGACAAATACAGTATGATTCTGATTGTAGAAAATGCTCAGATTTGTCAAGTTATTGGAAACAGAAAGAAGAAAGGTAGGCTCCCAGGGACTGAGGAGACATGGGCTGGGAAGTCATGGCTTGATGGGTCTAGAGTTTCAGTTTTGCAAGTGGCAAAGAATTCCAGTGATGGATGGTGGCAATGGCCACCCGACAATTGGGAACTGCCCATTTTAAAATGGTGAGGATTGGAACTTCCCTGGCCATCCACTGCAGGGCACACGAGTTTGATCCCTGTTTGGGGAACAAAGATTCCACATGCTGTGCAGTGTGGTCCAAAAAATAAGATAAAAAATAATAAAAATGTCCCTTCAATGCCCAAAACAGGGAAGATAGTAAATTTTATGTGTCTTTTACCACAATTTACAATAAATGTTCATCTTTATGTAAGATTACATGGAATATTTCAAAGATTCTGAATTTGAAAAGAATGGACTTGTGGAAGCAGGGAACATTATTAACTTCATTCTGTCTCCATCTCTGAGCACAGACCTTTAAAATATTCTGTGTGATGATATGAGGCACGCAGAACAACCCTGCCCCATGTTGATGCTGGTGGCTCCTGCCAGGAGATGTGGCGTATCAGGGATCCTAAGCAGGGCCCCCATCAGTTTTTCAGGGAGCACCATTTTCTCTTGAGAAAACCACTGATAGACAAGCTCTGGTTCTTCAAACTTGACTATTTGGCAGAATTTTCTGGAAAATGAACAAATGAATCCTGTCACTTCCAGGAAAATAACTGACAGTATTTGTTGCCAATGATAAAATTCAAGCTTTCAAGAATTTTGAAATACTTATATCAGCCACCATGAGCTTGACAGCTTTCCAATACTTCAAGAGATACTAATGAATGTTATCTTTTTTAATATTGTACAATGAATTGTGTCAACATGGAAAGACCTCATATCTCATTGGATAGATAATATTCAAGTGATCCATGTGTGCTGTTGCCACATGCAAGGGTAAAAGCTTCATCCCTAACCCAGTGGATTTTAATGGAATGAGATATAAAACACTCAGCTTTACAAGAAGGGGCAGTCTGACACCGTGGTCCATCATGGATGAACCTTGAAGACATCATGTTAAGTGACTTAAACCAGTCACTAAAGAGACAAATACAGTATGATTCTGATTGTAGAAAATGCTCAGATTTGTCAAGTTATTGGAAACAGAAAGAAGAAAGGTAGGCTCCCAGGGACTGAGGAGACATGGGCTGGGAAGTCATGGCTTGATGGGTCTAGAGTTTCAGTTTTGCAAGTGGCAAAGAATTCCAGTGATGGATGGTGGCAATGGCCACCCGACAATTGGGAACTGCCCATTTTAAAATGGTGAGGATTGGAACTTCCCTGGCCATCCACTGCAGGGCACACGAGTTTGATCCCTGTTTGGGGAACAAAGATTCCACATGCTGTGCAGTGTGGTCCAAAAAATAAGATAAAAAATAATAAAAATGTCCCTTCAATGCCCAAAACAGGGAAGATAGTAAATTTTATGTGTCTTTTACCACAATTTACAATAAATGTTCATCTTTATGTAAGATTACATGGAATATTTCAAAGATTCTGAATTTGAAAAGAATGGACTTGTGGAAGCAGGGAACATTATTAACTTCATTCTGTCTCCATCTCTGAGCACAGACCTTTAAAATATTCTGTGTGATGATATGAGGCACGCAGAACAACCCTGCCCCATGTTGATGCTGGTGGCTCCTGCCAGGAGATGTGGCGTATCAGGGATCCTAAGCAGGGCCCCCATCAGTTTTTCAGGGAGCACCATTTTCTCTTGAGAAAACCACTGATAGACAAGCTCTGGTTCTTCAAACTTGACTATTTGGCAGAATTTTCTGGAAAATGAACAAATGAATCCTGTCACTTCCAGGAAAATAACTGACAGTATTTGTTGCCAATGATAAAATTCAAGCTTTCAAGAATTTTGAAATACTTATATCAGCCACCATGAGCTTGACAGCTTTCCAATACTTCAAGAGATACTAATGAATGTTATCTTTTTTAATATTGTACAATGAATTGTGTCAACATGGAAAGACCTCATATCTCATTGGATAGATAATATTCAAGTGATCCATGTGTGCTGTTGCCACATGCAAGGGTAAAAGCTTCATTCAAGCCACAAAGATAACCCAGTGGATTTTAATGGAATGAGATATAAAAAGTTCATGGATTTTCAAATTCTGTATTGTAACTAACCTTTAAGAAACTCCCAGTGACTGTGTTTTGGTGTAATATCAAAGAAGACTATCCACAATGATGTGAAAAGGCTATTAACAGACACCTCCCTTTTCCAACCACATATCTGTGTGAGATCAGATTTTCTTCATAGACTTGAACAAAAACAACATATTGCAACAGACTGACTGTGGAAGCAGATATGGGGATTCAGCTGTCTTTTATTAAGCCAGTCACAAAGATGCCTGCAAAAATGCTCAGTGACGCCACTCTTGTCACCAATTTTTTGAACATATTGTTATTTTTTCATGAAAACAGTCTAGATATGTTGGTATATAATAAGCTTACTGTTCTTTTTAAACTGATCATTAAGTGACTCTTTAATTTGTCTTAAGTTGAATTTCTAAGAACCCATCTCAACAGAAGCACCAGGGTCTTTTTTGACTTTCCAAAGGTTTACGTTTTTAAGAGTTTTGAGACCAAAACGTTGGAGACACAAGGGTCTAGAATAGTTGTTGTCAACTCTCACAGTGCGCTAAAATCAGAAAGAGCTTTCAAAGAATTTTCACCTCTGTTTCTACCCAGGCTTAGTAAACCAGAGTCTTGGTGACTGGGCTTAAGCATGGCACTTTACAAAGCTTTCTTGGGATTGTATTATGCAGTCATATCTTAGAATTTGGTCTGTAACTTTTGTTATGTAGCTGCCAGCTGGTTCCCATGGCAAGGATGGAACACAGTCAGATGAGACCTTGTGCCTCTCTTGGAGTGCTGACTCCTGATTTGGTCCACATTCTGTATACTGAGTTAATAGGTCTCTACAGAAGGCAGATGTGCTATCCAGATTTAAGTAGGAGCAGTTGTCCCTGGAGGAGGGCATGGTGACCCGTTCCAGTCTTCCTTCCTGAAAAGGCAAGATGGGGGCTATCCAGATTTAAGGGGAGGGTAAGAACCCACCTGCCCAGCCATGCTGACAGCTTTCCAATACTTCAAGAGATACTAATGAATGTTATCTTTTTTAATATTGTACAATGAATTGTGTCAACATGGAAAGACCTCATATCTCATTGGATAGATAATATTCAAGTGATCCATGTGTGCTGTTGCCACATGCAAGGGTAAAAGCTTCATTCAAGCCACAAA
This sequence comes from Tragulus kanchil, assembly GCA_022376925.1. Taxonomy (NCBI): domain Eukaryota; kingdom Metazoa; phylum Chordata; class Mammalia; order Artiodactyla; family Tragulidae; genus Tragulus; species Tragulus kanchil. The sequence continues at coordinate 112,439,486 of JAIOJX010000031.1, read as the reverse complement.
GATAACCCAGTGGATTTTAATGGAATGAGATATAAAAAGTTCATGGATTTTCAAATTCTGTATTGTAACTAACCTTTAAGAAACTCCCAGTGACTGTGTTTTGGTGTAATATCAAAGAAGACTATCCACAATGATGTGAAAAGGCTATTAACAGACACCTCCCTTTTCCAACCACATATCTGTGTGAGATCAGATTTTCTTCATAGACTTGAACAAAAACAACATATTGCAACAGACTGACTGT